>JAKKPZ010000516.1:0-29286 GCA_022814885.1 Ditylenchus destructor | reverse complement strand
CTAGATCGGTTATTAAAGAATATTTATGCACAAAGAACTTTTTCTAGATTTATTATATTCGGAAATCTATATTACCAACACTGTAATCCCCCCAGTAAGCTAGCCCTGTTACTCCGTCCGTGCGTGACCTGGGTTTGAATTCTCGCCTTTTGGCATTCTGTATTCTTATGCTTATATTTGGGGAAGTGATAGCTTAAAATGTTCGTATAGACGAGCTGAGTATGTTTTTAGCAAAATTTAGACAAAATGTAGACTAAATTTAGACAAAATTTTTTAGACAAAATTTTTCAAGGGTGCATTTTTGTCGGTCATTCCAAAATTTCGGCCAGGTGTATTCTTTATAGTGCTTACTTTTGTCGGTCATTCCAAAATTTTGGGCAGGTGGATTCTTTATAGTGCTTATTTTTGTCGGTCATTCCAAAATTTCGGGCAGGTGTATTCTTTATAGTGCTTACTTTTGTCGGTCATTCCAAAATTTCGGGCAGGTGTATTCTTTATAGTGCTTACTTTTGTCGGTCATTCCAAAATTTTGGGCAGGTGCATTCTTTATAGTGCTTATTTTTGTCGGTCATTCCAAAATTTTGGGCAGGTGCATTCTTTATAGTGCTTATTTTTGTCGGTCATTCCAAAATTTTGGGCAGGTGCATTCTTTATAGTGCTTATTTTTGTCGGTCATTCCAAAATTTTGGGCAGGTGCATTCTTTATAGTGCTTATTTTTGTCGGTCATTCCAAAATTTTGGGAAAGGTGATTCTATCCAGTGCTTATTTTTGTCGGTCATTCCAAAATTTTTGATCTTTGGTGCCTTATTTTGTCGGTCATTCCAAAATTTTGAGAAAGGTGATTCTATCCAGTGCTTATTTTTGTCGGTCATTCCAAAATTTTGAGAAAGGTGATTCTATCCAGTGCTTATTTTTGTCGGTCATTCCAAAATTTTGAGAAAGGGGATTCTATCCAGTGCTTATTTTTGTCGGTCATTCCAAAATTTTGCTCATCTGAATTTTCAGATGAGCCAGTCCTGTGGTCGGGCGCGGAGCGCCCGACCCTCCCCCTTGGAATGTGAGGGAACTTAGAACATATACTCCCGAACAACCTTTACTCCCGAATAACCCTTACTCCCGAACAACCCAATCTGACCGCTGATGGCGGTGGGCATACTGATACAGACGAGGGCATACTGATGGCGGTGCGCGAAGCGATGACGAACCCAATCTCCCGCTGTGCACGCTAACCGCTTCCTAGCGAAGTGAGGGCCGCGAAGCGGCCCCACTTCGCTATGCACCTTATTTAGATATTTTGAAAATGTGCTTATCTCGTTACCTGAGGCAATGCAAGTGGAGCTCCGCCCTGATGGCTCTTTCACGGAAGTTCAGAAGGAATCAGACGTAATAGCGATCGACGTAGAAGAATCGCATTTGTCAGATAACAATACATCGGGTTTGGAGGTAAGGAACGTTTTTCTCTGTTACCTTTTATAATGGGAAATAGTCACTTTCCCCTAACTTTTCCGATCAGTTTCCCCTAAGATCACTTTCCCCTAAAAAAATCTATCAGTTTCCCCTAAGATCAGTTTCCCCTAAATTGGCTAGGGGAAACTGATCGCTTTTTTCCTATGCCCATTTATGGCCATTAGAGGTGTGCTTTGTGCGGGAAACGCGCTCAGGTGTACCGCCAGGCCATCCTGAGTTGCCACGTACAGGAATTTCCTAATATGGATGTATATATCAACAGTTTTGAAATTTCAAAGTTTAGGCTAGGGGAAACTGCTTTTTTGCTTTTTCAGGAGCGGAAAAGCGCAATATTTCTAAAATTTTGATGAGTCATCACTCCAAATTTTTTCTGGAATGTTCTTCGAGATCTTGGGAGCGGATCTAGACAAGAAATTACCTGGATTGGTAAGGTTCTGTGAAAAATATAATCATTAATGACATACGCCGAAAACATTATCACCAAGTACTGACACTCTATATAGTCCCTTCTAGGGATATTTTTCCAAATCAATTCGAATTTTCATAATTCTTCATAAAATGTCATAAAATGATGTTTTTGAATGTTTTTTACTATATTTCTGCTATTTTATCATAATTTGTGCGTATGTCATTAATGATTATATTTTTCACAGAACCTTACCAATCCAGGTAATTTCTTTTCTGGATCCGCTCCCGAGATCTCGAAAAACATTCCAGAAAAAATTTGGATTGATGACTCATCAAAATTTTAGAAATATTGCGCTTTTCGCTCCTGAAAAAACAAAAAAGCAGTTTCCCCTAGCCCAAACTTTGAAATTCCAAACTGTTGATATATACATCATATTAGGAAATTCCTGTACGTGGCAACTCAGGATGGCCTGGCGGTACACCTGAGCGCGTTTCCCGCACAAAGCACACCCCTAATGGCCATAAATGGGCATAGGAAAAAAGCGATCAGTTTCCCCTAGCCAGTTTAGGGGAAACTGATCTTAGGGGAAACTGATAGATTTTTTTTAGGGGAAACTGCTCTTAGGGGAAACTTTTTGCTAGGGGAAACTGATCTTAGGGGAAAGTGATATGCCGTCTTTATAATGTTTAGCATATGTAGTATCATTATTAGAAGAGCAATATTCTAAATCATGAGAATTTGACCTTTTAGGAGGGAGAGTTATTCCCCACGGATAACGATGAATGCATCACACTAAGCGACGAAGAGGAATACATCCCGCCGAACAAGAAACCAACTCTGGAATTAGAGAAGACTAATTCTCGGATGGCCCGACAGTTACAGGTAGGTCAATAGCTTTTGGGTTTTGATGAATCTAGTGGTCATATTTACTTTCGTTAATTTACGCGTAAAAACTGTATCCAAAATATTTCGAAAATGTATATGTTTGAAACATGGATTTGTAGTAGTAAATAGAAAAATTAAACAGAATATTTAACACAATGTATTTGCAGCTAGAACCCACGATTCCGATTGGTGGTTATGAATCACAATTAAGAAGTCAAGCTTGTAACAGGAGTCCTGCCAGCCCGATCTATGGTGTGAGGCCAAGTGAGTTATTGAAATGATTGGTCTATAATTATAACTACTTTATTGGTGCTTGATGCGACACCTTTTCAGTGTATTCACCAAACTTTAGTCCTGTTTCTCCAACTTACTCGCCGAGAAGCCAGAACTATTCGCCAAAGAGTCCAAGTTATTCGCCTGCATCTCCCCAATATTCTCCGTCGTCGCCTCAGGATTCATCTTCAATTCCGCAGACAATTGTAGTTATTACCGAACAAATTTTTTTAAACAAATATAAGCTTCGGAACAATTTTGATCCATTTGAAATTTCGGAAAGGAAATAATAAATTTAGTTTGCGTGATCATCTCACTTTCTATCAAAGCTTTTATTTTGACACCATACTGATTATAAGTTACAGGTTTCATTTTAAATTTTTAGTATTCGCCCTCATCGCCTGAATCTTGGCCGTCGAGTCTACAATATTCGCCGTCATCACCACCGTACTCGCCTTCGAGTCCACCATACTCTCCATCTAGCTCGAAATATTCGCCGTCATCACCGCAATACTCGCCGTCGAGTCCACCATACTCTCCATCTAGCTCGAAATATTCGCCGTCATCACCGCAGTACAGTCCACGTGGAAACGCACCGTCATGGGTGAGTTATTTTTGTTCTTACGTGATTCTAGATTATTAAATATATTTTTCAGTACTCGGCGTCGTCACCGCTCTATTCGCCGTCGAGCTCACAATATTCGCCCAGCTCGTCGCAATATTCTCCAAGTTCGCCGCAGTACTCATCGAGTTCGCCTGAGTATTCTCCGAGCTAGTCACAGGTTTGATTCAAATTTATATATTTTTAACATACACCATAATGTGCTTTAGTATTCCCCATCATCTCCGAATGACAGTAACAAATAAAACGTATCAATTATGGATGTTAACAATATTTGTGTGTTTCGAATTGTAGCAAATTTTATTTTCATGCTTAATTTTTCTTTGATTTGCATTATTGAATAAATTATTTTCTTTGGAATTTTAAAGGGTGGCGATTTAAAAAAATCGGTACAACTTTGAATTTAATTTTTGGCAAATTAAAATGCAAAACTCCAAAAGCATGTATGGAGTCATATAAAAATAGAAGTTCGTAGGTTTCTAACAAAAAAGATCATCTCGATTCGCCTTGTGAAACCAGGTAAACGGTTGGGTCAAAGTGGACTACCCGTTTCTGATCTTGTACAAAACCATGAAATATCGGCCGAAGGTCACATGACCACGTTCTAATTATTGGCTTTACTGACATTAGACAGTCACTAACGCCTAGCCATGTTATATACCAATCGACAGATGTCATCCATCCTGGGGCACTTACTAAAAATATAGTTTTTGACTAATATAACAAATTTTACAAGTTACTATACAAAATAGGATTTTAGGGTACGAAGGAAAGATGTAAAAAGCTAATGATTATCTAACCGTTTCGACTCTAATTCTAGACGGTTAGAACTATTCTGAAACTATATTAGTCGAGTCTCATCAGTAGATGTCTAACATAGATTAAAAATCTTTCTTTTCCTAAGGGGAATTTTGAGAACCTGAATCTGACACTATTTTAGTCTTACTAGAATGTCAGATCCTAATTTTAATTCTTTACCTTTTTCGATTCCTCCAGCTTTCCATCTTTGTTCTTTTGACACTTATCTTTCGGATTCTTGGCTTGGCTTTGTTGTACTACTATATTGAGTATTAGAAAAACGTGAAGGATAAAAATCCGAAAAACTGTCAAAAAATTGCGCCGCTGTCAAAAACTTTTTATGACATTGGCATCTTTGACAAAATACTCCAAAATTTTTGGAATCCTTTCAAAAACCGCGCAATTCCGAAATTTCTCAAAATCTTCCAAAATATTACAATTTTAAACCCAGTAAAAAGCCTAGAATGACCCAAAAACCCGAAAACGTTGGGAAATTCTGATACAATAAATTAATTCTGCCCCTGCTCGTGAAATTCTACTTCTTACCACCTCGACTGGGGGCAATAAAGGCTCGTTGTAACTGCAGCGCGCCAACCAACAGACTGGCTTTTCCAAATTTGCAGTCCGCTAAGAGAGTATTTTTCCCACTGCAGCAGGCGGTTAGAGCAGCTAGCTGTCAGACACAAGAGACAGCTTGCTTGCTGGTGCGCTGAGTTGGAGTCCAGAATTGATCTCTAGCGGGGTGAGGTCATACGGCACTGCTAGCAAATTTAAAGAAATCAAGATAATTATAGTAATGTTACTATGAATTCTGAGGAGATTTCAACAACTTTTAATATGGTCTGATATGGTAACGATTTTAGACTACCCCTACCACTCCGACTACCCAACAACTCCAACTACGCCAACTACGCCACGACTCCTACTACTCCAACTACGCCTACAACTCCAACAACTCCCACGACTCTGCCTCCTGAAGAAGCAATAAAGCCAGTACAATCCCTCCCCACAATTCTTTTTTAGGGCAAACTCGATTTCAAATTAGCGCCAAAATATAATTGCATGCCAAAAGGGTTAAAAGGGGCCGCTGAAAATTTTTAATGAGGGGATTACTCGGCAAGGGTCTCCCCTAGAGATTGGTAAAAAAATTTGAGTGGGGCCTTATAAGAGTAAAAATTTTCACAGTCAACACTTTTCCTATTAGAGTAGGCTCTTTTCCTGATGCTGAACAGAGACTCCTCTAATAGGGAAACGTGTTGACTGTGAAAATTTTTACTCTTATAAGGCCCCACTCAAATTTTTTTACCAATCTCTAGGGGAGACCCCTGCCGAGTAATCCCCCTCATTAAAAATTTTCAGCGGCCCCTTTTTGCCCCTTTGGCATGAAATTACGTTTTGGCGCTAATTTGAAATCGAGTTTGCCCTAAAAAAGAATTGTGGGGAGGGATTGTAAATATGGTTCGTGACAACACCTATCCATCCGATCTGAAAATGCAACAATGCGAGCTCCATTGTGTTATGGCGGAAAGGCCTAACAATCCACTTATAATGCTCAGTGTAAGACATTTACCTTTGATGTATTCCTACCGAAAATTTGTATTCTACGTGATACTATTTATAGGAGCGCAAATTTGTGCTGGAAAACTGCCAAAAGGAATGCGATTGGTTTTCCGGATGTGATCCCAATGCGCAGACTGGCCAAATTTTTTGTGGAGACCATATGCCTGGAAAACCGCAAGCTACTCTCTTTTGTAAGCAGGAATAACATATTTTTATTTAAACTAATTTACGAGCTCAGCATAATGAAAATTATGGCCATATAGCAATTAGTCATGCTCTCTTTGCTTTTGGGTCATCTCCAATTCAGAACAAACCTTCATTGATGACGCCATCAGACATATGAATCATCGACATTTTTTTCTAATATTTTTTCGCACAAATACTAGACAAGGTGTTTGGCGCAATATCTGTGTGGTCTTATTCTCAAATTTGGGGTATGAAGGAGATGCTATATTAGATCCATAGAATCCATGCATACAGAACTATTAGAGGTATTCTATTAGAGGCATAAACCACTAGCTGTTTGTCCATGTAATTAACTCGCAAGTAACTCGCCGCGGCCTAGGCGGTCTCATAGGGTACACAATTATTCTGGTACGGGTATCATGCGGGTAGCCGCGGCGCGGCTACCCGCATACTTTAAAAAAGAGGAATTGCAAATCTCATTCATATTTTTAGATGCTCGTTGATGCCTGACTTTTGCGTGAACAAACTTTATTCCATAGCATACAGAAGAGCTCGTTGCGGAAGAACGTGTGGCTTGTGCATCACGCTTCCGTAAAACCTCTGTAATTATTCGCCATATCGGGAAATCTGAGGTTCCGTGGCATGGAAGCATGTCCCGATTGCGAGATCAAATATGTCTCCGTGCGAGAATATAAGAAAGCCTATGTGCAAATGTGTCCAATTTGAAATATGGCAGATCTAATCCTTTGGTTGGCATTCGTTGAAGAATTTGTTAACTGAGAAGGAAATATTAGAAAGAAAATTTTATGTTTTAAATATCTGTGGTCTACATTCTTCACAATAAATTATTTCATGTTGTCACTTCTTTGAATTAGTAAAAAAATGAACGAAAGATAAAAATGACTATAAGTCAGGGCAGGGCCCTAGTTTCATATTGGTAAATCTGGTAATTACCAGGGGTCCAGCTTTTGGAAGGAGAAAAAAATCAAAAGGGGGACCAAAGGAAATTTTTCGGTGGCGTGGACGAGAGGAGAAGAAAGAAAGGAGAAAAAGGAAGAAGAAAGAAGAGCTTATTGAAAAATATCGTTTAAATTTCCGCAATTTGGCTTACTGCCTGCTTTTAATTTTCAGCTTACATAAAACAATTCTAGTTGCAATGATGATTCTATAGCATTATTTCCAAATTTTTCGTATATTAATTTTCTAAATAGCCTTATCCCAATGGCGCAAAGCCTCTGTAGTTCTGTCGGGAGCTCACTTTTCGAATACAGGATAGATCAGGGCGGGACTTGGGGGAATCGGTAGAGCATGGTCGACTTCCGAGGGGAAACATTTGTCAAATTTTTAGATGGTCTACGTTTGTCTAAGTTTTGTCTATAAAAGTGACATGACATGATCCCATGTCACCTTACATGACATCAAGTGATATGGGGTCATGTGACAGGGGGTCACGTGACAGGGGGTCATGTGACAAGGGTGTCACGTGATGTCACCTGACATCACGTGATGTCACCTTACATGACATGACCCTATCTCACCTTTCATGACATGACCCTATGTCACCTTACATGCCCCGCCCTGTAAGGGCGGGGCAGGATGCTTGCCGCGGCGGCGAAGCCGCCGCGGCTTGCCCCGGGATTTTGGGCGGGGGCCGAAGGCCGCCGCCCAAAAACCCGGAACCCACTGCACGCTGTATAGGGAAATGCATACTGGTATGGGGCGCGGCAGATTTTACGGTTATATACATGAATTGTACAAATTTTGTGGTAAAACTCAAGAATGAATTAAATGAAAAATAATTATTTGTTGCTAAATATCAATTAAAATTTCCAGCGAGAATTTGATACTTGGCGAGCAACTTGGCAAATGAGAGACGATGTAGTTACAAGTCCTACGGAATTGGCTAAAATCTGTAACGAAAGTTTCTGCGATAATTTGGCAAAGATTTTTCAAATTCTGGCGACTCTTGGATTTTCGGCAACAACCGCGGAGAGGTCGTTCTCAGTTCTCAAATACATTAAAGATATTTTGCGTAATTCAACGGCTCAAAATCGCTTGAATAATTTATGTTCGTTGTACATTCACACTGATATTTCTGTTTCTGTCGAAGAGATTATTGATGAATTTGCTAGGAATAATCACCGTTTGAAATTTGCTTAATTGTTAATTATACAAGTGAAATGGCGCCGCTTCGCGGCGCAATTTCACTTGGAAGCGGGAGTGTGCACAGCGTCAGATTGGGTTCTACATCGCTTCGCGCACCGCCATCAGCGGTCAGATTAGGTTGTTCCTAAGCGTGATTTACCTACTTATTGTTGGTGGGAACGCTACAAATAAGTGTGGATTTGTGGGTTTGTGGGTCGTTTGGGGTCCTCGCGGCGCTTCGCGCCGCTCGGACCCCAAAACGACCCACAAACCCACAAATCCACACTTATTTGTAGCGCTCCTTTACATTGCGTGAGTCATGCTGGGTCTCGCTCGCTTCGCTCGCTACGACCCAGACGTGAGAACCAGTACTGGGTTGGGTTCGTGAAGATCTCGGCCTCGATAAACCAACACAGGCGGCGCTCCGCGCCGCCTGTTGGGTTAAGTTCACGTCGGAGCCGAGTTAACACCACTTCCCACGACCCAAAGCCTTAAAAACACGTTTTTCGTTTTGGCGCGAATTCAAATTTCAAATTCAAATTCTGACGTCAGATTCGTGATCAGCACCATCGATAAACCCCGGGTGCCAAAAATCAGACCCGTAGACACATTGCATCAAAAAACCCGATTTTTTGGCCAAAAAGTGGCTTTTTTTCAAAAATGCGCCAAATCAAAAAGTGTAAAAAGCAAAGTTGTCCAGAATCGCCTCAGAAATCGATTGGGAACATAAAAAACATCACTTCCCATAGCCAAAACCCTTAAAAACACGTTTTTGGGTTTTGGCGCGAATTCAAATATTCAAATTTCAAATTTTTTTGTCGACCCGGTCCTAACTTTTCGAGACCTATCGAATGAGCTATCACTCGCCTCTGGCTATCGTCTGGATCGCGAGATCTGAGCGTCCGTCACATACATACACATACATACATACAGTCTACAGACATTTGCCCTTTAGTGTTTGGGGATTTTCTAATCAGAATAAAAATATTGGCATTATAGTTTTGGCGCGAATTTTAAAAATTTGAAAAAATGCACCCCTAAGAATGCACTTGGAAAAAAAGTACCAGGGGTTCAAAAAACCTGAAACTAGGGCACTGAGTCAGGGCCGTTTTTCATGGAGGTAAATGGGGTAATTACCCGGGGTAGAGGTTTGAAAATCCTTAAGAAAATTGAAAAAATGCACCCTTAAGAATGCATCCAGACACCAAATTACCCGGGGTTCAAAAATGGCCAAAAACCAGCACTGCTATGAGTTAGAAAATTGGGTATCGGCCCTCCAAAAAAGCGTGACGGACCGAGAAAAAAGATACTTTCTTCATCCGTCACAGGTGTGACGGACGCAGAAAGTATTCTAGCCCAATACTAGGTAAGAATATATATTCTAGGATTTTACCCATAGTTAGCTCACCATTTATTCAAAATTACATCTTATTCACCGATAAACAAACGGAACATAGGAAAACTTTGAAATTTCGTCCAAAATATGAACTGCGATAAGAAATAAAGTCATAAAATGTTTCGAATTGATACTTTCTCCATAGCCTAAACATTTAATAGTACTATTTCTTCTTCTTCGACGAAATGGGAGAGTTCCTTGCTTTCGACTTGACCTTTTCGTGCTCGAGCATGTGCGCAGAGAAAGCAGCGGCAATGACAGTTACGTAGCCACAATGCTGGCATTTGAGTAACGTTGTTTTGATATGAGCTTGGCTTAAGTGTCGCTTAAGGACGCGTTCGTGGCTCCCAGTAAAAGAGCAGAAAGTACACTTTAGAGAATTTTCGCCAACTTGAGAGCTCGTATCATCCTCATTCATCCTGTAATGAAGTTAAGTATTATATCAGATCATTATTTTTGAGACATTTTATTATTATTATTGAGACACTTGAATCTCAAAGGTTGCCAAATGCCCCAGAGGTAGGTATTATCGCGATATTCAAATTTGAGATTCCGGAAATTCAAACGGTCTCATGTCCCAAGAGTCAAATGTATCAAAACAACAAGAATCTGAAGAATCATATGAAGGCCCATTTTGAGCTTTTTCTAAATATTTCTGATGGATGGATTTACTAGGGTCAAGTATCTCAATAATCAAAAGGTCTCAGACCCATTTTGACCCTGTATGACTCTTTCTAAAAAACGTTTACAAGGAAACACAACAGGAAATGACACACTTACATTGAAATGACGTCATCCATATCGATATTCACTGCGGCTCCATTCACATCAGCCGGTTCATTGCTGCTGACGGATTCCTCTGTTATTTCAATTTGCTGCTCTGATATTGTTTCCAAACTCTTCTCTTGGGTATTTTCTGGATCGGTTGCCGCAATTGTTGCGGAATTTGTCGTATGATCAAACTCATAACCGAAAACATTGTTGGCTGTATTCTGATTTGCATAATCAGTATTTGCATTTACGACGTCCTCATTTGCGTCTTCAGAATATGTTACTTCAGTTTTGATAGGCATTTTGTTGCCAATCTTTCTCTTTTTTCGTCCTTTCTCATCAGTAAATGGGCACTTTCTCCGCTTTCGTTTTTGCTTCAATTTTGAGGGCAAAGGTTGATTTTCATTTTGGGCGGCAGAGGCGCTTTTTTCCTGCAGAAATTTCATTAACAAATTATTTTAATAGTCAGCGTGGGTTTATGGTAAACCGTTTAAGCATATTTACCCTGAAAATTCTTTGAAAAATCACGGTGTATGCCAAAAATTGACATTTTTGCAATTGACATTAAAAATTTTTAACATTCTTCGCAAATTTTTAAAATTTTTTGCCTGTGTCGCTGATCGCATTCTTAGAGGTGCTTTTTACTATCCGATGCATCCGGTGAACCTCACAAAACCGGTTGGCCAAAAACACCGGATAATCCGATACCGATACAACCCTGATATATCTCGGATGAATACTTTTTAAAATCCGTTTTCTTACCACGCTGGTTTCGTCCGACAGTATATTGTAACATTGTTGTAATAATTCCCTCATTGATAAGCCATCTTCGAGTTTTAATCGTGGGAAAGGATCAGAGGTGTTGCCATTTGTGAGCTCCGACCTTTCGATACTGCTGTCTCTTCTTTCGCCGTTTAGCAGATTGTAAGCCTGCTGCAAAGCGCTCTTTAAACTAGCTGGCGAGTTCTCAGTCTTCACTCGACATTTTTCGGCGGTCATTTGAAGCTCGGTTTCGATACCATTTTTCTGTTTGAGTGAAGTTTTCTAAAGTAAAAATGTCAGTTCAATGGAACATTAACTTAGAGCAAGCATATTGACTGCAAGGAAATTGTGGATATTCAAAGGGCCTCTAAATATTCCGGGAGATTATATAATCTTCTAGGACCGTAGTCTTCTAGGTTAAGATTCCTTAAAAGTATACATGAGCCTTCTATATCTCTGCAATTAAAATTTATTTTGATTACGTTTTTGGGGTCAGTTACAAGGCTGCTAATTTTCGCATGTCACGCTATAAATATTTGTAAGATAACAACTTTTCCTACCATATCAGTCGATGCCGTCATAGCCGAATCAACAACATCATCCGAAGCATTCACATTAACGATGTCCTCATTTACATTCTCAGAATTTGCTGCTTCACTCTTGATAGGCATTTTGTTGCAAATCTTTCGCTTTTTCTGTCCTTTCTCATCAGTAAATGGGCACTTTCTGCGCTTTCGTTTTTGCTTCAATTTTGAGGGTAAAGATTGACTCTCAACTTGGGCGGCAGAGGCGCTTTTTTCCTGAAGAAATTTCGTTAACAAATTTTGGCACAAGAAAAATGACCCTGACACCATATTTGAATATTCCTTATTCACAATTAGTCATCAAACAGTAATTAAAATTTACCTCGTTTGAATTTCCATCTTTTTCTATGAATGGAATCAATTTTTCTTGTCGTCTGTGGGGTGTCGCTAACATTGATCTCGCTTCCTTCTCCCTTTGCGATTCCATTTTTGATGCGAGTTCAATTCGTGTTCCGTTCGCAGTATTACATCGCTCGTCCTTAATTTAAAAACTTTATACCGTAAACTCTCTAATTTTTACCCCCCCCTATATGGCTTGTAAACTTCCTCTATTCTTAATCATTGGAAAAGAGTGCCTCTGTTCTTTCTCGTTAGGCTAGAAAATGAGAAATACAACAAAGGCAGCGCAATCGATAATCTGTAAGGCATATTTTTCGTGAACAAAGAATGCGCAGAGTCTACAAACGAAGCCTTGTATCCCTTGTGGAATCCTCGTTCTCTTCTGTTTGCTTTAATCTGCTAACAAAGAGAGTCACAGTCTTTTATTGATTACGCTCTAGCCTTGCGAAATATCGCAAGCGCTGTTTTTCCAATGATTAAGAATAGAGGCTGTTTATAAATCAGACAGAGGGGGGGGGTAAAATTAGAGGGTTTACGGTAATCATATTACGTAGAAGCAAACTTCCCCTATGTTAGCCAGATAATTTAGAGGTTAACATCCCCTCAAACCTTATTCTAAACTAAGCGAATAAACCTAAAGTATGCCTCGTCCAGCGGATAGTCAGTCGACCAAAATTCACAATAGCTGAGAGATAATGTGAAATTGATAGAAGCGGTCAGAGTAAGTATTTTTGTGAGGTCTTTTTACATACCGTCAATCCTCTAATGAATCCCCCCAAATAAATCCCCATGTAGAAAAAGGCAGAAAAGCCTCTTTCGTCTGCAAAGCATTTTACACAATGACTTCACTATTTAATCATCTCAAAGTTGTAATAATGCTTATTCCGACTGTTCAGCACAGAGCACTGAGGACAATGCAAATTGGTTTTAACAAAGAAACAACGTTTTTTCAAAAAAAATTATGTATCATTCAAAACTAGCATAGCATAAAACCCATTTCAAATTACCGCATAAAACTAAAAGGATTAGATAAGCTATAACTAGTTAGGCCAATCAAACAATACAATACTTCGATTTTCTCTTCTCTCTTCATCTCCTTTTCCTCTATTCCCCATCTCTAACTTCACGGATATAGATCACTTAGGAAAGTGATCTATATCGTGAAGTTACCAAGATCCTACTGAGGATGACCCAACTTGGTAACGCAAAAAAGTTTATCCGTCTAGGATCAGGGTCGAAACGGATAAAGAATTTTATTCGTCAAAAAATCACTACCCCCTTTTCCTCTCTATTTAGACCTGAAAATCTATGCTTTCTGTCAATGTACCATATACAATTTTACTACTCCTTCTTACTATTGTGCTTCATTCATTTGATTCA
Source organism: Ditylenchus destructor (assembly GCA_022814885.1). Classification (NCBI taxonomy): domain Eukaryota; kingdom Metazoa; phylum Nematoda; class Chromadorea; order Rhabditida; family Anguinidae; genus Ditylenchus; species Ditylenchus destructor. The sequence goes on along the minus strand of JAKKPZ010000516.1, from coordinate 15,708 downwards.
ATTTTCTCTTCAACGCACAAAGATGTTATTTCTGTCGGCTGTGTTAGAGCTTACGAAATAATAACTCCCCCGGAGGATTAATTAGAGGATTTACGGTATACAGTCAACCCTGACTTAAGTCGCACCCTAAAGCCGGTATCCAGGAGCAATGTTGTATTGATTTCTCCCTGAGTTATGCCTCACCCTGACTTGTCCCTTGTGGTGCGACTTAACTCAGGGTTCACTGTATAACATTTTCTTACCTTTTTGGTGCCGTCCGACAATGTGTTGTAACAATTTTGCATCAATTCGTTAACCGAAAACGCCTCTTCGAGTTTTAACCTTGGAAGCGGATCAACGGTATCAATCTGTGATTAAAATTAGTTAGAGAACAAAAGGTTAAAAAAACTTGTTTCAACTTTTACCATGTCTGCAGCGTCGTCAATGCTGGTCTCAGACGCTTCAACACTGCTCCCTCTTTGCTTGGGCAGAGGCGAAGTGGCTTCTCGATGATCCCTTGATCGTATCGAACTCTCCGAACCTTCGTCTAGCACATCGTAAGCATGACGCATAGCATTCTCTAAGACAGCCGGCGAGTTCTCAGTCCTTAATCGACATTTGTCGACGATTGCTCGAAGCTGGATCTCAATATCGTGCTTCTTGTGAATCGATATTTTCTAAAAGCAATAATGTAGGGAGACCAATTTTTTTGACAGCGGAGTATTAAGCACCTAGTTTTCTCATTGTGATAACAAGAAGCATGAGAGATATGTAAAGAGATGTAGCAGAAATTTTTTCCTATCTTAATCAAGGCTTCTACTGTATCAATGTTTTGACGATGATACAATGTTTTGCTACAATTAATATCTATTCATCGACAAATAGGGATTTTGTTAACGCATTCTGCAATTGTCAGTCCCACTATTTTCTCCAGAAGGTATTTCGTCAAAAGTACCAAGTTTTATGGGAAATCACACGATTACCATTCTTCTGGAAAAAATTTAGACTACCGCCCAAAATAAATCAAACCTCCATTTGGTGAGAAAAATTTACTCAGAAAGTTTATATCAGCTTTTAAAGGTAAAAAGGTATTCAAAAAATATAAATTTCGAAAAATACGGTATCTCCGGATAACCGTCATTTGTCCCCCGAGGGATACATCAGGGGGTATTGGCCCGGCTTTTAACTAAGGGTAAACTGATTAGGCTTTGGCCAAAATTTATGTATACCCCTTAATGGAACCTTAGGGATAATTCCATAGCACTACTTATATGAAAAATGCATCTTCATTGAAATAAACGGACTCACCAGATCGTTGACGCGATGAATAGTTTCCAGGTGATGCTTCATTTTATCCTCGGTCGTTGTGGAATGAATCTCGCCGGTCTCTGCGCAATAACCGCATCGATACGGATAATAATCGAAGTGAAGTGTTGATAAGTGGTTCAAAAACGCCGATTCGCCTTCGATGAGAGCGAAACATTTATCACAGCGGAACATAACGGAGCTGGAAAGTTGGTTCATTCTGATTTGGAACTAAATTTATTAGGTTGGCAACTAAGTTTTGTTACAAGTATTGTAAATCATTTTTATTTTTGTCTCAAAACGAATCTTTCTATATAGTTATATGAGTTATTATCTGAGCTATAATTTTTGTATTAACTTTCTGCTTTTACCAACAACATGGAAATAATAGAGGCATTATTCGCGAACTACTCAAATTCGAGTTTGAGCTGGGTCATAGCGAAAAAGAGGCCCTGGACAACATCAATCGAGCCAAGGGAGCCGGAACTGTTAACAGAATGACAGTTTGGAGATGGTTCTCGAACTTTAAAAAGAATCAAATGGATACCACAGACAAAAAACGGTCTGGACGCCCTCGAGAAATCGACAGAGCCGCTGTCGTCAACGCTGTTGAGACCGTTGGGCTCCAATTTTCGTGTTGGGACCAAAGATACCACATAATTTTTTTCTTATTTCGGATAGCAGATTTTGTGAGGATTTCAAAAATGTATAACATGCTATAGGCCATCTGGGTTCCCCAAGGCGCTATACCCCCTCAAACACAACGAACCACTGGAAATTTCACGAAAAATCCAAAAAAGTGCGATTTTTCATGTATTTTGAGGGGCTATAGTGACTTAGGAAGCCAGATGGCATATATTTAACATGCAAGAAACGACGGTAGGTGGGAAAATGTGTCTTTTTCATGACAGACACGCTAACCTTTTCTCGAGCGAGAAAAAGGTTAGACACACAGTGTCTGACATATTTCGGTACTCTTATATAGACCCTCCAGGTCTAGGACATCTGTCAATTGCCTAGGGCTCATTAACCTTGGTACCCGAACTTTCGGTACTAATTAATTACCAAAGTTGTGTCTGACCTAAACTTTTTCCAAAGTTTTGTACCAAACTTTCTTTTACCTAATCTTTTCCAGATTTTAAACTTTACTAATTAATAAAAATTCGACTTTACAAATCTGTGTTTGGTACCAAACTTTCGGTACTCATTAATTACCAAACTTTGTGTCTAACATATGCCAAACTTTTTGAGTGACAAACTTTTGGCACTAATTAATTAGTAAACTTTTCAAACTTTTTTAGGCTCAGACTCATTAGACTTTCAGAGATTTGTCTTTTAGGCAATACCTTTATGAAACTTTAGGCTTTCTCAAACTTTTAGACTTAGCATCATTAGGCTTTTTAGACTCAGACTCATTAAATTTGAAACTTTTGCTAATTAGCAAGCTTATGAATATGTCTCGACTTTTACCGAGACTGAAACCACACATCAAAGCCAGCTCACCGACAGTCAGACAGTGCGACTCTCTGGGACCGGCAGTCCCATTTTTGACAGATGTCCTCAAGGCATCCATATACTGAGTGTTATGGTTTGGCGCCAAAAAATGCCAAGGCGCCCAAAAATGGACAGTGGACCTCGATATATCGAGGGACCATACTCCTAAAAGCGAGAGAAAAAGAGAGTGTAATCTTATCCAATCTGTGCATGGCATATGCCGTGTGCATGGAGAGATTGTCCAATGAAAGAGTTATGATGGACAGTCACTGTGCAATCGATTTTCTGCACAGTGTATTTCCTATTTTTGTGCTGCCGATTTTTTGCCGAATGTCTATTTTTTTTTTGCCGATTTCAACCCGAATGCCGGATTTTACCGATTTCAAACCAGATGCTCTACCGATTGCCGACTTCAACCCAGATGCTCTTCCTCTCAACTGCCGACTTCTCAAACGCTCTATCTCTCAACTCTAGTGCCGATTTCGACCCAGATGCTCTTTCTTTCAACTCAACTGATGTTCTTCCGAATATTTGCGACTTCAAATCAACTCAAATGCTCAACTCATTCCAAGGTTAGTTTATTTTTTTATACAAATTGGGGGACTGGCCCCTTTGACAATTTTTCAGCCCTTCTTTTTTTTGCACTTTTGGGCCTTCACCCCTCTCTTCACCCCTTGGCAGTCTTTATGGGCGCCAATTTGAATTTTTTATTATTATTTTTGACCCATCGACGGACAACATGTTCTGAAATACTAGGTAAGAAGATTTATGGCTAAACAAATTTAAGGCATGAACAGCAATAAGTAATTGATTTTAGGGGTAAAGAGAAAGAGTACATTGAGAAAGAAAAAACAGTTTATGAAAATTATTTGATTATGGAAGCAGGTGAAATGAGTTTAAAGGAATACATGGAAAGACATAGGAGCCCTGACAACTTACATAGATTGTACTATGCCCTGCTGCACCTAATTAAATGGTTCCACAATCAAGGTATGGCTTAACGCTTAGCCATGCATTAGCAGGCAGAAATATCTTGGAAAAATAATCATATTAGTAGGCAAACGAGAGTTATGCGCAGCGGCTTCGTCGCTAACAGAAAAAAGGTTTCCTTTGTAGCCTCAAAAGCCTGCATTTTTGCACTTTTTGGCAAAAAAGGCCACTTTTTGAGATCGCCGCTCCCTAATTTTTGCGGATTCGTATACCAACTTTTTGAGACCTACAAAATGAGCTATCACAGACCCTGTATCGGGGGAAAAAAAGTTTCCTTTGTAGCGTAAAAAACCTGCACTTTTTGGCAACAAAAGGCCACTTTTTGAGATCGCCGCTCCCCAAGTTTTGCAAAAATCGGGCCTCCAGCTCGAGACCTACAAAATGAGCTATCACACACCCCTGTATCGAGGGCACTAAAAAAATTACGCCGTGGGACACCGACGGACGGACACGTGCGACTTAGGTAGAGTGGATATGTTGCAGTCCATCTTGAAAATCCGTCCATGTTAACACGGACTAGTCCATGTTGACACAGACTAGTCCATCTTGAACGGACTAGTCCATCTTGTCACTGACTAGTCCATCTTGAGCGGACTAGTCCATCTTGACACGGACTAGTCCATGTTGACACGGACTAGTCCATCTTGACACGGATAGTCCATCTTGACACGGACTAGTCCATCTTGACACGGACTAGTCCAGTTATCACTATTTATTACATAATTCATTCCATAATATCAAATATTTCCTTGAATATTATAATTAACTATTGATTCAATGAATAATATATTTTGAATTGAATGTAACGCCACACTTGGCGCTACACACCAGCTACTTGGCAGCAAGCCAGTCAGCTGACTTTGTATTGTACATCAAAATAGCTGTCATTACGAGCACAATATATTTTTGATGTACCTTATTACCTTGGATTGTTTCCTCTGTATGATAACACTTGCGAAAATTTTTTTACGTTTTAACATATTGTCTAATTTATTGTTTATAGGAATATTCTTCTAATGGAGGAGGATTGGATCCAGTCATGCAGGCTAAATTTAACGAAAAGTTATCCAATTTATTGCGCAAAAGCGATTTATTTGTTTGCCGAACGAAGCTACCTACAACTCTATTTTGGCTACGCTCATAAAATTCAGAAACGGCTCGAAATTGGAACGCAATTATGAACAGAATTATGTGCGACGGTATATAATGATGATCTCAAATGGCGAAGAAAAGCTTTTCAGAGGAAATCAAGAGATCGTGAAACGAGAGCAGGTTTATCTTTTCATTCAAACATCACCAATGAATTTATGACCACGGGAATTCTCAGTCAACATTACTCTCGCAAGCAAATCGAGCCAAGTTCGACGCAATTCATCTCCAAGGAAAGCGTCCCGGACAAGGAAATAACGCTACGCGCTGCAGTTGGAGCTGATTCGACATAAGCATTGCAATTGTTTGAAAGGATGTAAAACAGGAAAATGCAATTGCCGGTCTCTCGGACGCCTCTGCAACAGTCGATGCCACAATAGCACCAGTTGCAAAAACAAATAATTTATTGTACATTTTGTTTTTCATGTAAAAAATAGCTTATAGGAATAAAATATTGTTAGTGTTTTACTGCAAGGTTGTAATGAAGTCATACTGTTATGATATTATGGAATACATAATCAAAATTGTACTAATATTTGTAAAATGGGCTATAATTTATAATTGTGTCAAGATGGACTAGTCCGTGTCAAGATGGACTAGTCCGTGTAAAGATGGACTGAAATTTCAGTCCGTGTTAACATGGACGGATTTTCAAGATGGACTGCAACAGATATACATTTTGTATCTAATTTATTTAGACTTTTTTCCGACTATTTCCGATCGGGAGTATTCCCCGCACGTGAAAACCCTAATTTGACAAAAATGACATTTTTGAGCTTGAACTTAAGCTTGAGCTCAAGCTTAAGCTTAAGCTCGAAACTCAAGTCTGACACTTGCATCGTGTTCGCCATACTTGAAAACCCTAATTTAGACCAAAACTTGATTTTAAGCTTGAACTTAAGTTCAAGCTTAAGTTCAAGCTTAAGCGCTTGGACCGATCTTAAATCTGAGTCGAGAATCGAGTTCCCCGTAAAAAGTTACCCTAGGACGGTGTTTCTAGGCATTTTACGCCTATATTTCATGATTTTGGAACATTCTAGAAGGATCCAGAAAAAAATCTGATCCCGGATTCGGATTCAGCATACCTGAAAACCCCCCAGGGCACGAAATCCCGACCATTTATGGTCAAAAATGGAATTCCGTTTGGGGGGGGCGGAACTGTCTTTTCCCCTTTGCGACCTTTTTTGGAAATTTTGGGGGGGGGGCGGAACTGTCCCTACCCCATTGCCACCTTTTTAGTAATATTTGGGGGGGGGGGAACTGTCCCTACCCCATTGCGACCTTTTTTCAATAAAACTTGTGTTCAACTTTCACAATAAATAGGGCTTAATGTTTATACAAAGAAATTCCCAAGAAATCATTGATAACTGATAAGAATGACCAACTAAAAAAACACCGACAGGACTTTCTTGGCAAACCAATAATTAAGCACATTTCGACACAAGCTATTCGAGATATGAGTTCTTATTCCAATTTTCATAGAAAGCATGGCCGATTTACGAATAACCTTCGTCCTGGTCTTGATTAGAAACTTGTCAAATATATTTTAGCCGATCTCCTACGATTCACCGTTATCGTGATCAACTTTATCAATGAGAAAAACTAAGGGCAATGTAACAATTTTCAGTATGCATTGAATATATGAATTATTTTCCAACGTTTCTGATAAATTTCCAGCATTTCACTTGAAGTCCATCATAACGTTCCACGTAAGATTCCTGGACAAAACCAAAGCTGCGCAACGCCGTTTCGAATTCCGTTTGACCTTGGACTGATAGACATTTGCATTCGTCAGACAGACCTGTGTTAGTGTCGTACAAAAAGTATTTTCCGTTATTGCCTTGTATGTTGTCTTTGTATTTACTACACAAAGCTAGCATAACTTCGTAGTCGTCGTATTTTTCGCTGCAGACTATATAAACACTGCTGCGTATATATGCCCCATATTCCACGTATAGCGTGACAGTTTCAGAGCAACTGCTTACGAAACTGAAAATATCTTACTGTAAACGTAAAAAGCAGTACTGTGTTCAAAAATTATTAAAATACGCAATTTTAGTTACGTAGTCAGACGCAGTACACATAATGGCCGAGGAACACAAGTGTAAATTTTGCTTCCTATGAAATTAAGAAGCAGATACATTGCTTTAACTTAGTGTTTTCAAGTGTCAAAAAATAATTCTTTTCGTTCAAAAAACAGTCAACCCCCGTTAAGAGCCCCACTCGACTTCAAGAGGATGCCTGAAGCCGAGATCAATTATATTTTACAATTGTGATTTCAGAACACTGATGCTCACTATTTTCTGTCTATGCTTGGCCAAACTCAAATCTCTCTTCAATCCAATTGTGGTCTTCATTCGTTTTATTTTTGTCTAGAAAAGTGGATCAACAGCAGTGGATTAACGGCGCGGGAGGGTCAGAATGGGTGAAACCGTATTTTCGGGCCTCTCCGATAATGGGTGACTGTGCATACCTGTGAAAAACAGAGTAATTAAAATTTTAAATACAGAATATGTTCGACCAGGTCCTTCAACATGCGTTTTATTTAAAAAATTTGCACTTGATAGAAAAAAATTTTTCGATTACTTTGATTTCACGCTTTTTGACCCCATGTATAAGGGAGAAACGCCGTCATGACTCATCTAAAACTCGTATCATTGCATATCTTCTTAGGGCGTATCTACTCACCCTAAAGAAAAAGTGACCGTCTGTGTGTATGTGTGTGCCTCCGATCCAATGTCAGGAGCGGGACGAGTGATAGCTCAAACGGAAGCTCTCGGCGAGGTAGGCACAGAAGCGTTGGAAGCGGGAAAAAGGTCCAACGCGAAGAGTTATGACTCATCAGCAATATAAGGAAAGAGGAAGCTAATGATGTCCGTATGACCGAGCTAAAGAGTTGGCACACCGTGCGAGCGTTTCAGGTTCGGTTCCGCGCGGGTGGAATCTTTTTTCGCCGGAGATTTGTTATGTCCGGGGATTTAAGGGTGCCTGAACCAAGAAAAAAATATTTTTTAGCGGCGTAGCTGCTGCGGCGCCTCCTTGTAGCATACTAAAGACAAGTTTAGAGTTTTAGGGGAGTGTTGTTAATGCAGTTTTCTAGGCGAAGGTAAAACGAACGAAGAGCACAATGGCCAAACCGGATTGAAGAGGAATTTGAGTTTGGCCAGTCATAAACGGAAAATAGTGAACAGCAGACTGTGAAATAACATTTGTGAAATGTAATTCATCCCCGCTTAAGCCCTTCTTCCCTACCTCTCCCCCACTGGACGACGAAAGGAGCCTTTAATACAAGTTGACTGTATTATACTTTTGAAATATCGACGGCATATTACAGATTAAATTAGGCTAGAGATCAAATTATGAAATCAAGCAGTAGGGGTTACTTGGTCGTTTTATTTATTTCCTCTACCAAAGCTTGCAGGCCATAGAAATCAGCTTCGCGCAACAGCTCTAAAATCTATTCCATGAATCTAAACATAATATTGAACCATGTGTGATTTTTTTCTAAAAATATCGGTTGTTTCATTCCCTATGTCTCATCTTTGAAAAATTGAACTTAAGATTAGACCGGCTAGCGCATAGTAAAAAGACTGTCTATTCTTCAAAGTGACGTTGTTGTTTACAACATATAATATAAAGGGGAGTAGCGGTCGGTGAACGATCGCTTGGACACCTCTTCAAAGAGCTAGAGGGTGTTACTGAGGATGTAAAATATGGGTCGAACATTCTGCCAGGCAGACCAAGTAGAAGTTTTACTCCTACTTGAAGTAATCTATGTACCTACTAAAGGAGTTGACTCTTCTATGAGTCAACTCGTCTCTGTAGCGATTCTATAGAGGTTATCCTCTGCACTACCGATTCTGCCACCTGCGCTAGGTCCAAAATCTCACACCTGATTACAGCTAAAAGATTTTATAATGATTGAGCTACTTACCTTTTATTGCGGTTTCATTGCGATCCGTAAGCTATTCCCCATTTCGAAGATAGTTTAGAATGGCACGGAAATGTTGTGGATCGCGATCAATAAGGAAAGCGCCCGTATCGTCCTGAAAGGATTTTTAGATATTCTTTGGCAGGATTGTACGCAAAATTGGAAAAGCTATTCAAAGGTCATTTTTAGAAGCCGCAAGCGATTGGTTATTATTTAAAGCTTTTTAAAGCTTAACAATTGCCAAACATTGTTCGGAGCTGATTGTTGATAGAAACTCTGATAGAAATCAACGTTGGTACGTACTTTGTCATTGATTCAGGAGATTGCTTTGATGGAAAATTAAAAATTGAGTAATTGGTAATTCAAAATTGACATATTTGATTCATTTTTTTAATGATATTTCCACCAAATATTTTTAACCCAAATAACTTTATAATTATTACCTTTTTTAAGATGAACTTGCTGGTAGAAAATACCCCATTCCCAATCTTCGTCTAAAAATCCGCCGGAAAGCAACTTTAAAGCACCATACAGAAATGATGTATTCTACAACATGCAATGCATTTTATAAGGTATAAATAATGGTCACATCAATGCACCCGACACCATTTTCCCACTACCCATCAAAGTACTCACCTGTTATGGGCGATGCAGTTGGATAAATAACCACAAGAAGTTCGAGGATCTCATTATAGCCAACTTCTTCGAGCACAATTTCGTCTTTGTTTCTTTCCGCAAACTCGCCTTGAAACATTGCTGCGAAATATTCGGAATACATTGCCAAATGCTGAAAACAAATTTTGTAACATTTCTGCTCGTCAAACACACAAACTAACCGTTTTGTGAATGGGAATTCGATTGCTCTCCACAATGAGAACACCGTCTGGTGGAAAGCAGGCGGAAGAAGCCAATTCTTGCAAAATTCCCGAAGCTCTGTAAATGCATTAACATTAATATGAGGCACTACAATATTAGAACTAGAGAAAGCACAGAGGCTTCGCCGCCAAATATAGATAAATTTTTAAAAAATAAAAAATTTTTTCGTACCCCAGGTACCTCTAGAATTTTTCTTACCCCGGATTCGGATTCCCCGTACCCGAAAACTCCCGGGGAGGGGGCAAAAATCCCAGTGTCAAAAAACGATTTCACCCGCGCGGAATCAAACCTTCATCGGCGGGCTGGTGCCTGCGCCCCATTCACTCGGCCATGGAGGCACAAGCGCAAATCGTGTGCAAAATCCCGAACTTCGCGCTTCTGGAACTTTCTTAGCCCCGCTCAGATCCGGGGCCGGAGCGGGCCATATTTCTTACAATTTTATAGCGGTCATTTTGAGCTATCACTCGCCCGTAACTCAGTGATATTCCCAATATGGAAACATTTTAATATGGAGGAAATAATAATTTCATTTCACTTTATTGTATAGTTTCAAAAACAAAGTTCCGCAAACAAAAATAGTCATAGATAGACTCATACAATACTCAATTTTGGGCTATCCTATTTTCCACAAAATTGAAGAGTAGAGACACGTCGTTTAAATCTCTTCGGTCTTACTCCTTCCCTTCTGAAGTAAGTTTGATAATGTTACTGTTGGGGTAAAATGAATTATTTGTATTGAAATGTGGCAACGTTAAACGTGTTCACTTTTAAAAGTGGAAGGAGAGGATATTGGGATCTGTAGTAACTGGGACTGTAGTAACTTTCAAGAAAGCTTCCACTTTGATATTCCCATTCAGTTTTATTCTTCAATTAATCTGATTTTGGAAAACGTTTTTAATATAATCCATAGGTAAAGTAGTGAGTGGACTAGCATGTCAATGTGTTCATCATCTAGCCAGAACCGAAAGATGTCCCTATTTCTGGAGATAAAGGTGAAATTTGAAACAAATTTGCTACTCTGCAAAAATTGAAGAGTAGAGACACGTCGTTTGGTCATTCAGGTTTGATCATTCGTTTTTAACTAACCTATCGATCGTAGTGTCTGTGCCTTTCGGTTCTGGATCCGGATTATAGACTGATCCTGGCGAAAAAATTTGATCAAACAACAGTCGCTTTGTTCGATAAGACAATGTATCATATTCCGGTTTCATTCTTATGATGTCAGTAATGTTCTGGATCTCACAAATAATCGTTCCCTAAACAAATCATGTAAGATGGAAACAGCGTGAATAATATTAGGAGTGCCTCACAAGAGGAAATGCATACATTGAAATAAGTTTGGAGACCAGAGATAGGTAAATGAGCAATCGTTTTTTATTGGTGTTCACTACGTATGCATTTTGAAAGTGGATAGAGGTACAACCAAAAAAATCAGTTTTGAGAAATTACAATTGACAATTTTTTCAATATATGTGGAAATTTTTTAGAAATTGTTAAACATACGCGGACCCGTCTTCAATCCTCACAAATACGACATGATGTAACTTGGTCGCCATTCCCTTTTTTATTCGTTAGAAACAGTAAAACTGTGCAAAAATTACCGTCAAAAGATCTAGTCCGTACCATTCAGCCATTAAAAGCGACCTTGCTCTCCCAATTTTATTATTCTTTTCCATAAGGAAAATTTCGCATTGTCCCAGTAGACCAGCCATGTTGAACTTGAAAGCCAGTTCCGAAATTGTTTCAATATTTGTTTCTAAAAAGACGTATTATGATAACTGCATTAATTTATATCTTTGTTCTAATGTTTATGATCTATAATCCCGAGCAAATGATAATATCAGTAATACCTCATATATGACAATTCTTGAGCAGTAGGTTCACAAATAATTACAAACCAAGATTCTAAAGTTGAACTTGTGCCTAAGTAAAAAGTTTAAGTGTATCAAGCCGTCCCGGATTTGATAGCTTCACATGACCATATGCACAGTTCACTGACAAGCATGAGGCGGATTTTGGTGAGCTTTCGGAATGGGGTTCTTTTTTATCGATAGGTCAAAAAGAAGTCTAGTCATTTTCGGATATGGTGGCCACTCAGCTGAGATATAAGCGAATAAATTTACAGAGTAAATTTAAGGCACCTCGGAAAGTACACCTTCAAAAATAGATACAAGGGTATCAAAAATAGGTACAAGAGCTGGAAATTTGTGTTTTTGGAATCTAAGGCGTCATTTTACTTAGCAAATTTTTTACAGCTTTGGAAAAGTTAAGAAAATGCTAAATTTGCGCGTACCTGAATTTTGACAATTTGGTACAAGTAAAGCGTGTAAGCAAATTTTTTACATTAAAATAAATACCGAACCTGTTATGGGACAGAGAGTAGGATAGATAACGCTGAGCAATTCGATAAACTCGCCATAACCAACATCTTGTAAAATTGCTTTGTTGTCGCAGTTATGTTTGGCAAACTGCTCCTTGAAATACTCTGAATGCATAGCCAAATACTGAAAGGTATGGAATAAATGTTATAGATTATCCCTAAAATTACTTCTAGAAAACAAAGCAATGTTACTTACACTTTTCTGCACGTGGACTTCTTCATCTTCAATTATAAGCACAAAGTCCCAGGAATATTGTGTCGACGAAGAGAATAACTGGCCGTAGATCTCGATAGCACTAAACTTAATGTTTCGACTAGCTTTATTAAGTTGAATTAAATTATCAGGAATCAAACATGTGTGCTCAATCACACACAATCAATTTTGTGTGTGAAAAAAGCGATCTTTAAAAGTTGTGAACAATGCAAAGAGTGTGTTAAAAATATGTATCGCTTACTCTGTCCCAGATACTGCCTTAACTGTTAAGGGCTTAACATGAGCTTGTAAGATCACTGTGTCATCTTTAATGTATCCATTTTCTGGATCAAGCAGGAACTAAAACTGTAAAGCTAAATCAGTTTATTTGGGATAATTGTTTAGGTTTCGTATTATTTATTCTAATAACACCATAGAGACTTTTGTTGAAAATGGTTCGAAATTCTCGAAATTAGATGACAAAAAACTAAAAATTAGTAAAAACAAAGCTAATTCAAGTCAAAATTTTTAAATTGAACTTACGTCACAAGTTGAGAAATTATTAAATCCCCAACTATACATTCCATTGAAGGTTTTCTCTACATTTTCCCGAGCAATGTCCTTAACGCCCTCTTTTTGTGCCATGACGCTCAACGAATATTTAGCATAACATTCCAATTTTCGGTTAGTAAGATCTTCGTCACAGCACAGAAAGACTGAGAGGCCTTTATATGGTGATTGCCCTTCATGATTAATTGGCTGGTCCTTCACTTTAGAATAGGTTTTAATTTTCCAAGATAATCCTCGAATATACGTCGGCGCACTCCATCGTACTTTTCCATCACGAACGAATTCCGCGAATCCGTCAATACGCAGTTCGATTGTGCCTTCAGATTTATAGGATCCTGAACAACTGGCATGAATAAAAAATAAATTGTTATAAATTAATCACTAGCTTTTTATTATCTATAACAACTATATTTGACGCCCTACGAAATTTCTAAGTTATGAGATTGCCTTATGATTGGATTTAACATTTAGCATTAAATTTAACTTAGCCTCCTAAAGGTTAAACGATATGGTTCATATCTGAAAAGCTTGGGACGACTTGTTCTACGCCAGCCAAACTAACGTCGTAAACAAGTCAGAAAAAAGGCGGCAATTTGAATTGGGTTTTCGGGGTCTTGGCTGATTTGGGCGGTATTCGCTGGTTTTGGCTTTATAGATACAGTTTTAGAGTGTAAAGTGATTGGTTTAGAGTATTTTAGACAAATATAGACTTTTGTAGACAAACTTAGACTGTTTTAGCTCGAAAACCCAATTCAAATTGCCGCCCTTTTTTCTGACTTGTTTACGACGTTAGTTTGGCTGGCATAAAACAAGTCGTCCCAAGCTTTTCAGATATCCTCATAGTAAGCTGAAGCAAAACTTCCTCCGTCTGTAACGTTACAGACGCAGGAATTTTGAAGATTCTACCTTTTTAAGGGACCAAAGATTACTTATTTTGTCCCTTCTGTCTTTTTATGAATCATATTTGCTAATCTTAAAAAGTGGTTTTGCCTGATGATATAATCCAACGTTTCAACAATTTCAATTTTTGTTTCGTTTCGATCAATTTCAGTTTTTGCAAAAATGCCACGTTTTGGCAAAAAGTATTATTTTTGACCAGAAATTTAAACGAAAAGCCAAAATTATTTTTTAATTGACGTTTTATCGCGACACATTTGTCGAAAAAAATTTGGCGCGGAATTTGAAAAGATCCGGGTTCGGTTGTCGATGACAAATCCGGATTTGGATCCGGATTCGTCAACCAAAAATAGAACAGAACCAAACCCGGATCTGGATCCGACTTCTGCCGGATCCGGATTCGTTGCGTTTTGCCGATCCCTAAACTTGACCTTGTAATATTTCGGTAATATAACAAACTACAAAATTTGAATTCGACATGCAAATGTCTATGTCCGGTAATATTTACCTAATGTTAGTCGCTGAACTGTCACTGGTGCAAATTGATTGATAAACTAAAATCTTTAATTTCTCTTGGCGCCGCAGGCGCTAGCTTAGCTACTTTGCTTCAGTAATACCGACTTCCCTCTACTATGGCGCTATCCATTTTGGCCAAAATATGACATTGTAATATAAGCGTCAATAATGTCTACAAAATGAACAAAGACGCATAACACAAATGTCTGACTTTGTTGTCTGCATTGAATAGGAGAGGAATAAAAAAGAACGTTTAAAAAGAAAACAATGAGAATAATAACAATGTACTTTGTGAAATTTAAATAAAATTTTACTAGGAAATTTGAATTTGTGGTAAGTAAAATTTTGTTAAAATAAAAGGGCGGAGCCTTGTGACACTTTTCGACCCTGACCTCCGAAATGCGCCATAGTAGAGAGGGAAAGGCCATAGTACCATATTTCCTTATTTTTCGATTTTTCGATTCCGCGCTTATTTTTCAATATCCTTTTAGAGGGGGTCCTTATTGGAGGCGGGCCATTATTTTTCTATGTTAGTCTAGTGAGGCTCTTTTTGGAGCTGCCCTCATTGGGAGAGGTCCTTATTGGAGGAAATACGGTAGAGAGGGAATTTCCATGCAAAAAATCCGTTTCTGATAAAGTGCACCTTAGTAGTAAGGGACGTAATAGAGAGGGAAGACTGTATTTTCAGAACTATAAAAATACCTTAACTTTTAATTACATTAACTGAGAACCGACTATTTTTGCGATTAAAAGATTTGTGTTTTTAAATAAAAACGCTAAACTAAAGTTTTTACTATACCTTTATCGTCGACTTCAGAAGCTGTCAGAATTTGGCGCTCTGGCTTCCATTCTGGCACCGGTGTCTCGGTTTCGGTCTCTGTGTCTATTTTTCTTTCCATTTGTCCTTTGCCGTTTTTCTGCGACCGATAGCCTTTAGGTAGGAACTTTACTTTGACAATATCCTTAAATTTTGCACGAGTTATGAAATATGTGTGTAAATATTGCAAATTCATAATTCTAATTGCATTTGTAAATTTTAATATAATATTTCTCTTATTTTGGACACAAATTGATCACCCCAGTGTAATTATTACTTCAAAATTATTCAAGCAAATGCAGCGGCTATATACCCACTTAAGGGGTGCATGCCTAAGGGGTGTACAGCCTTAGCCCAAGCCTAAGATTAAGTTACCTAACTAAGCCGAAACCTAAGTCTAATGGTTGAACGAAGAAAAAAGCACCCCTCAAAAGTGGGATCCGCTTGAGGGGACTTCTCCCAATGCAGCCGATGGCATACCCATTTGCCCAATTACTCATAAAATTAAGTTGAGGGAAAATTGTATACTTTCATTTGGAACAACAGAAATGGTAAACTGATAGAAATTTATCATCGAACATTGAGAAAATGAACCAGTTTATTTATTGTTC
>JAKKPZ010000515.1:0-29296 GCA_022814885.1 Ditylenchus destructor | reverse complement strand
TAATCTTATATATTTGACCTTACCTTTTATTATCTTGAAGTAATAAAATAATCTTCTATTACGTGTAAAGGATAGACTTTAGCGGCGATAATCGACTCAAATTCTCGACTGACTAATTGCAAATCGGCGAGTTGTTGACGAGAAATACTGGAAAATACCTCCGAAAGCACGTCTGACGGAAGAAACATTTGCGGAATCGAATTGGGACTGCTCCGAATTACTTATTTTAGAGAGACAGTTACTAATCCAATGTCAAGATTGTTTCCACTTATGCCAACTCACTCTCGATCAATAACATCGGTTGAGGCAAATGTCTCTTTTGTTCTGTTTGCGTCCCGCCACAAAGTGCGCCATTTCAAATGAGGTTTTCTAAGGGGGGGGGGCTACTACGGCAGAGCCCACACCCCTGGAACCGGCCGAGACCGGGGTCATTCGACTCCACTCCTCGAGCTAAGTCGAAAGACGCCAAAATTTCCGGGGGCAAACACAATTGGAGGGTTTTATGCCCTGGGGCAATTCTTGAAAACCATGATACCCCCTATGGATCGAAAAAAAAAATTTTTCCCAGTTTTGCCTGAAAACGTGTAATTAGGGGTTTTCGACCATGCTGATCACGAATCCGAAGGAATTTTCAAGATTGGTCCTAAGCTTAGGCTTAAGCTTAAGCTTAGGATCAATCTTGAAAATTCCTTCGGATTCGTAATCAGCATGGTCGAAAACCCTCGAATTTAAAAAACGTATGTCGAAATAAAAAATTTTTCTTCGGGGGATTGAGTCAGAGATTACAGGGCTGTGACTAAACTATTTTTATTTTAAAATCACCTCTGAGTTACATTTTTTATTTTGAACAAGTTCAGTGCGAAAATGTTTATTAACGCAGAAATGCAAAATCACAATAACATTCACAGAAGCATAATGTATTTGAGTTACTGGAAAAACTATTTCTTCTGAGTTTTCTTCGCTTCCTGAAGCTTCTTTTCCAAATTCTGAACATTAATTCGCTGTTCCTCAATTCGATCGGCGATGATATGAAATAAGAAATTTGATTCCGGCTCGCGCAGCTGATCACTCTTGTCTTTCAATATTTCCTGTAACTCGAAGTCGCTCAATTGTTGCATAGTGCGCATTCTGAGAGAATCCAAGCCGTATTTCCCAGCCAGAAGAATGCGATCGGCAATCGAAATCTCATAACAGAGCATCAGATGATCTTCGCAATTGCGCATGAGAAACGGAATGTCGTATTGGTGTGCCAGCTTCAGCAGAGCGACGACGTTGCTTGGATTGGGCTAAAAATTATGATCAGTACAAGATAGCTATAACTGAAAGAAACTATAAAACAATTTTGAGGTGAGCTCGATTAGGTGGCACGAAATAAATTTCAGGAGTAAAACAATTAGAATTTAACTAGTTTAGGCTCGATTAGCTTTGTCCATCTTAACCAAGGTTGGCTGTTCAATAACACTATGATGTTGCCAAGTCGACTTGATATTCGTGAAACTACCTTCTTCACTTTTTCGAACCATTATATACCTGAATGCGAAGTGGCGACACAGCAAGAAGGAAATCCTTGAATATTCCGATGGACTCGATCTCTTCCAGCACAATTTTGTCCTGTTTCCCTTCCGCGAACTGTCCATAGAGCATTGCGTTGAAAACAGGAGACGCGGTGGCCATCCACTTCCGGTCGGCTTTGCATTCTTCGCCGTTCACCACAAAAGTCACATCGGCAGCGGAACGATTGTCAAATTCTTTCAGGATTTTTTGCTTGTCTTCCAGAATTCGAATTACCACTGAATGATGATAGTCTTCTCCTATCGCAACACCGGAATCATCTTCTTCATCAGTTGTGAACTTTTGGCGAACCTAAAATTTTTTTAGTATAAGTCTGCAAGAAAGCTGTTTGTTATTCTTGTTACTCTTTAGTTGTAATATTTTCTCTTAAAAATATTAACAAAACCTATTAAACCAAATCCACACTTTTGAATTATCATTTCGCACCAATTGGCGAAATGTATAGTGGCTTCGTTTAGTATAGCTTGGCTTGTTCAGGTAAAGCTTTCTCTTTAAACATGTTTAACAAACCTTGTTAACCAAAGTATTATCGGAGATGAAGAGAACCTCAGCGTGGCAGTTTTCTCTCTCAGGCAGAAGCTTCTGGCAAAATACTCGATCAATCGTTTTGTTGCCCGAAACCGGGTCCAATTCTTCTTTAATTTCCCACAGCGAATTATATATGCACACAGTTACTCGTTCTTGTGTTGTGCTGTGCCATTCGTTTTCGGCCACAATCACGATGTCGGTGTAATCATTCTCGAAATCAGCGGAGTCACTCATTCTCTAAAGAAATGTTTTAACAGTATTATTACATAACTTTAAACGAAAAAGTTCAAAAATCAAAGTTTAAATTCGATCCCGGATTCGGATTCAGCAGGGTCAATTTACTATGTAGGGGTTCCATCATCCTAGCACGAAATGCGTTAAAACCGAATACGGCAAAAATACTTGTTGACGAGTTTTGGGTCCTACCACGAAAACCCTTCTTATGGAAATGATGATTTAGATTGAGGATTCTAGAATGAAGATTCTACGAAAAACCTTGTAGAGCTGTCGAAGTCGAATGGAAAAATAAAGGATACATAAAATAAAGAATTAAGAAATCATTGGAAGCAAGCAATTTCAACACAAATGCCTTTAGGGCTCACTTCTTAGAGAAGAAGAGTAGATTCAAATTCATCTCACTGGGATCGAAAAAAAGCTATGAATGAATAAATTCTCTCGAAAAGAAGGTAACTGGGAAGGTGACTACGATAATTGCTGACAATGTTACAGTGAATGATTCACCGGGATGGGTGAGACAATGCTCATGTCCCAGCATTCGCTCACTCGGATCCATGCATTCAGTCATCAAGAATTGCAGCCACCTATTTCAGAGAAAAGGTGAATCAGGAAGGCTTCAAACCTTCTGAGTGAACGCGAGTCAAATGAAAAATAAAGGAGGTGAGTAAAACAATCAGTAAATCATTGGGAGATATGCAATTTTGAACCAGAAAAGGTGTTATAGCTTAGAAAAGAAAGCTGGAGGTCAACAGTTGGAAATAGACGTTCTCAACGTTAACCGTCAATAGACAAGATGATCTAAAATTAAGACGCAGAAGAATAAGATGATGCTGTGCAATTGGATTTGCAACCGAAGTTTTGCCCATAACGTGCCCATTTTATAGTGGTACAAAGTTGGAGTGTTGTTTTGAAAATAAATAAAATTAGCTTACTTTTGAAAATAATTTTGTGTTGGGTAAGAAGAGCAGCTGTGTTTTGAAATACGTTTAGCCCAGACGTGCGATTCGATGGAAAGATAAATATTAGTAGTTTTGCAAAAGATACGAAGAAATCGTTTAGCAAAAGTATTACGCACCAATTTCATAACATTGGAGCAGGATAGCAGAAATTAAAAAGCTTTCCTATTTAGCCGGCTAAAAACAGCAGAAAGGTGCAATGGGACGACTATCGAAAGCCAAAGATTGGGAAAAAATAATTTAACATTTTAAAGGGTTTTCCATACATTTCTCGGAACCCAAAAAAGGTGGTTGAGGTTACTTTTGGTGGTTGACTTTCACAATATTCACCAGTAATAGACAGCTAGAGTTGAAAGGAAGAAGCAGATTGTAATTGGATTTGCAAGCAAAGTTTTGTCTATAAGGTGGCTATTTTATAGTGGTACAAAGTTGGAGTGTTGTTTTGAAGACAAGTTTAGCTTAGTTTTGAAAATAATTTTGTGTTGGGTAAGAAGAGCAGCTGTGTTTTGAAATACGTTTAACCCAGACGTGCGATTCGATGGAAAGATAAATTTGGGCTGTTTTGTAAAAAGGACGAGGAAATCGTCAGCACGCAAAAGTATTACTCATCGCAGGAGTAGTGAGATTGGAGGACGGCAAAAGAAGAAAGCTTTCGTATCTAACTAGCTAAAAACTGCAGACAAAGATGAAATAATACGACTACTGAAAGCCGAAAATTGGAAAATTATAATTTTACATTCAAGAAAAATAGATAAGAAATAGGATGAAAAAGGAAAAAGTTTTTCGGTGACAAAATTTTGGCGCTGTCAGGCACGGAAAAATTTCCCCCCTTGGACAGACACACAGGCAATCACAAATAACCGACGACAGTTTTCCTTATTCAACATCTTCGGCAACATCAACAAATTAATTTCTATTACTTTGGACTCACGAGAGCCATAGAAATTGAGTCCGAAGAGCTGAAAAAGTTATTCACTGGAAATATTTTTACAAGGGCTGTGATATCTGAGATTTTCTGTCCCTGGCATTATTGTCTGTCCCAAAAATCTGTGCGAATAGCAAGAAGGCGTCTCACAAAAGGAGTGCTCACAAAAGAGCGCGCCAATTTGAATATAGATTTCTGATTACGAATTCCAATGGAGACATTTGACGACCCAACATGGAAATAAGGTGTGAAATGACTAATAAATTATACAATAATAATAATAAAAGCAACCAATAAAAGTAAGAAAATATTAAATCCTAGAGTGTTATATCAATAAAAACCAAAAACCTGAAAGGAATCTATGCCTTTATATGACTCGGAAACGGTTTTGGGACTTTAAGAAAATATTTGGTAACACTGTGGGTATTCTGATTGCAACAATCTAGAAGGATTGCCTACTGTCTGCATGCACATTTGTGCCATAACCTCCAAATGTACACGATAATAAACATTTCAAGATGCTGATTTCGAAAGAATTTTAACTGAAAAGTAAGCCCTTCCCAAAACTTTATGAAAGAAGAGTGCATTCGCCGAAACCGAACACATATTTTATTGCTAGTAAAATTGAGTGATTCATTTGGTGTATTCTGAAACCAATGTCCTGCTATCGCGTGGAAAAATAATCTTAGTGAGCACAAAGGGCGTAAATGCGAATTGAATGGGATGATTCGATTGAAAACAACTTTAATTATAAAATCGAAAAAACTTGCAAAAGTCTGTGCTAAGAATGGATGACGAATAAAGTACACTTTAAGTTATCACATTTTGTATTTAAATAAAATTTATACGCACTCAATATTTGTCATAAAAAATGATTTGAAGTTAGCGAATAGAAATGTCTTTGGTACCGAATGATTGAGGAAGGTAGCTTTGGGGAGTTACACTTGGGGGTTTGGGTAAAAACCCCCCTGCTGAATGACTAAGAGCAGACATGAGTATAGCAGACGTTACGGAAGGCCTGTTACATAGCTCAAAAACGACCAAGACCGACGTGTTTACATAAACAGGACCAAGACCAGGGCCCTGCGGTCATATGGGTAAATCCGGTAATTACCGGGGGGTCAGCTTTTGGAAGGGAGAAAAAAATCAAAAGGGGGGACCAAAGGAAAATTAATTGGTGGCAATTTTTGGCAAACAAGCTTAATATTTCAAAAAATTTTCGCCTGCGGCGCTATTTTCTTCTTAACTTTTTTAGTTATAATTTATTTCAATGATAAATTTTAGTCAATTTTTAAAAGAAAAGCCAATTTTTTCAAAAATTTTTGCCTGCGGCGCTTTTTTTCTCGCGAATTTCTCCATATAATTTATTGGCATTATGGTTTCGGCGCGAGTTTTAAAAATTTGAAAAAAATGCACCCCTAAGAATGCGCTTGAAAAAAAGTACCAGGGGCCGATCTATATCAAGTGCTCAGATGCTCAGAATCTCTAACCAAAAAATGTCTGGCTCTCTCATAAATAGCGTGCTCTCTCTCAAAGTGTTTGTCTGACTGATTAGAAAGGAAAAGAAAGGAAAGGAAGCGGCAGTGGGAAATAACCGGGCAGACACATATCTTCTCTGCGCTCTCGTTCTGCAATAGTCTTTTTGGTGCGCCGCACAATAGCACCAAATCGACCCACAAACAACATAAAGGGCGGACGTCTAGCAACGAGTGTTCGGTTTAATCACCCAACGTGAGGAACTTAAATGTTTCTCTTATAAATTTTGGAAAATCGTCTGAGCATATGCTCAGGCGAAAATACGTCTGAGGAAATTAACATAGCATTTTCATTTTCTGAGCATTCTGTGTCTAACACAAAATAAGAAGAGAGATGTGATAGAGAAAATAGTGACGCGTTGTGCAATTGTGAAAAGCCAGACATTTTTCGCTTAGGGAATGCTCAGATCTGAGCATCTGAGCACTTGATATAGATCGGCCCCAGGGGTTCAAAAATTCTCACCGCAGGGCACTGACCAAGACCGAAAGCAAGATGGACAATTGGCATTTTGTTGGAGGGGCTAAATTAGAGGCGGGTGTTAAATTACTGGTTTTATGCTAAGTCAGCGTTATGTTTTAGCTTTAGGCGAGCTAGAGCTTCAGGGGTCCCCATGGTTATAGAATTAGCAATGCGGTATTAACCAGGCGCCAGAGGCGTCACCTTGTATTCAAAGTTGAAATGAAAACTCTTCTTTTATTTTGGTACATTAATTTATTGTAATGAAAATTGGTAGTATCACTATATAAAAGCTCCGTAACCATAATCAAATAAAAATTATCTCACTCAAATTAATTCTGTTCATCCACACAATATCCTGTGCTGCCATCAGCCTTCGGCCTGCATAGTTTTGAAACGCAGTCCGCACCTGTGCGACATGGTCGTTTTCCGGATATCAGATAGTTGTCATCACAAAAGCACGTCCAACGGTCTACGCATTGTCAGGGAAGTCCGTTGGGGCAAGTCCATCCCTTTTTCTCATATCGGCATTGTGAGTTCAGAGCGAGTACCTTGGGGTTGGAGGATACTCCATTAAAATGGGCCAATATGAGACAGATTAGCGCTAGGAAAGACACAAATCTGGCACTGTTTTTTAAGTACATTTCTTGTTCCGCCGCGGACCTAAGTACATTACTTCTTCTGTCGAGTGAGAAAATTCAATCTGAAAAAGTTCTGTATAATCAAACTACTAATATCGTATTTCCTCTAATATAACCCCTGGGTTATATTGTTTCAACACCTCGCCAGGGCTGTCTAATATAAGGTCTCTCTCATTTTACACACTATTTCTCTTTCTGTAGGGGGTGTCTATTATAGGGAGTTAAATGTTTGAATATCCAGCCATAAAAATGTTATTTTTCGGGGTCAACAGGAAATTCGTTTCTCCAGAAATTTTTTCTGTCTCCGGCCTGGAGTTGATGTCCCAAAAAGGTATGGGCAGCTAACAATGAAATGCTTATCAAAATTCCAAAATGAAACTGGTGTTATTTATTGAGTAAATAGGAATAAAGTAAGAAATATTATTAGTAGTTTTTGTTTTGTCCGTTTTGGACAAAAAGAGAATCGTAAAAAAACTTTAAAAAGGATTGATCGTTTTGAATTGATTATTAAGCATTTATTGGCCCTTTAGTTCATCGTTATGATTATATGTAAATATTATAACAGTTTTAAATTCAGAATAATAAATCAGACTGTGCATTTATAATTTACTTTTTTGATTGGCATTTCGTATTTATTTTATTCCACTTTAAAATAAATTCATTTGTCAAACAAATTTAATCCCAAAATGGTATTGTTCTTGTTACTTAGACCCTTTCCCTTCACTTTCTCTGACATGGATAAAGTAGTCGGTCCTGAAAATTCGCTAATAAAGTTTCAATTCTTCCGAACTAGATTTTATCCGCCATCTTCTTCCAAGGTTTGACTTCAGAATCACATAACCTATAGTAAAGATAGATGTTTATTATTCTTTGATTTTTTTCAATGATAGCAGCTTCTAAACAAATTTGTATAGCACTTGTGGATATTTGTTTTATCCATTCATTTGTAAATTTGGGATGTCTGATTCTTAAGGTTTCAATGTCTGAATCAACCAATTCCAGGATACACAACTAGGATTTGCTTTATAGAACGGTTTAACTTGGATAATTTCTAGCGAAGTATGTGTAAAGTTTATTTTGAAGGTAGTAATTTATAATATATCTTTAGAAAGGGTACACATGTAATGTATTTTTTTATAGTACAACAATTTTAGGCATGTCGATACAGCTGCTCTTTGTTTGGAGTCCATAGGAGAACGCTTTGAACTTTACGGTGGTGTTAGGTTTTATGTACAGTGGATTGTGTCATTCTCAAGGTGTATATGAGTGCCAGAGCGGCACTGACATGCGTTCCGCAGGTATAGTTAACAGTTAGTCGTCCAATGCGCTCATTTATTTAATCACCCTGAACCACAAATGTCGGATTCTTGTGCCCTCAGCCATGACCATAAAAAATTGCTTACTTTATAAGTAATACTAAACAATAAAATATTTCCACATATTGATTTCACATTATTTGACTAAAATTCTGAAAGACATTTCCCAGTAGAAACTTTGAATTAACCTTAAATTAACCTCTAATTAACCTTAAAGATAAACCAACTTTCACCCAATTGGGGTAATGTCGTGAGAGAGTGATGAGGGAGATTTTTTCAGATGGTTTTTCAGATTTTTGTAAGGTTGAGATTTTTGGAAAAATGAAAAATGAAGAAACTGAAAAAATTTTGAAAACAAATTGTGAGTGAAACAAATTGGCCGTCTTTGCTCGATATGCAAAACAAAAAATTCAATTCGTCATCCCAAATGCCCAGCTATTGTTGAATTTTTCACTTAAGGGATAGCCCAATATCTTTCTCGAAGAATGAAATGATTGACTATCGTTCAAAAGAAAAAGCGGCTTAAGTGAAACCGCATATTTTTCGTTTTAATCTTGGTTGATTCCTATGCCATTCACTAGTATTTTGCCTAGTTGTCAATAAAGGTTTGGTATTTTGTCAATAAAGGTTTGCACAAGCCAAGCAAAACCAAACCTAAAGACTAACGCAAAAGCCTAAATCAAAACAAAGGATCGGTACCGTTATAAAGGAAAACAATATATAACATCGTGTGACAATGGTCACAATTGTTGTCATATCTATCATTTAGTTGGATTTATATTTCAAACAGAGATTCTTTAGCATGAATTAAGATTAAACCTTCGTTTCAGTTGATTCAATCGATTGACTCTTGAGTTGTTTATTTTCCAAGAGAATGTTCATTCGACTTGCAGTTCTTTTGGCTGTGTTATTTGCTCATGGAGTGAAAAGTTGTGAGTTTTTCCGGCATTTTTCCGTCTTCAGATACCAGCAGAACAAAATTGAAAAAAAAATCACGGTTCTTGTGATAAGTGAATCATCAAAGCAGAGTGCATGACATCACTTCGCACTACGCCGTGGTAATACACTATCGTATTTCCTCTAATATAGCTCCCATATAATAAAGTCTCCATCTAATTGAGACCCTCGTGGAAGAGAAATAGTATGTCAAAATGAGAGATTATATAAAAATTTTGTCAAAATTTGTTGATTGGAATAATTGAGCCTCCGGGGGTTTAATTAAAGGGAATATGGTGTTTAAAACGTTTGACTATTGAGCACTGCGCGGAACAGTAGCGTATTTTCACTTTTTATAAAGGAAAATTAAAATTTTGCAATTTCCAGCGAATGCTATGCAAATTTACGTCAACAGAATTGACTCTGGAGAATCAATCGACTACCAAGGTAAAGGTGATTTGTGTGAAGAAGCAGGTGCTGTTTTCATAGACGCAGGTGTGCCCCCGGCTAGCATAACGTATTGCTATGATTATGGAGAGAAAGTACATCTCACCATCAAAAAGTGGGTCAACGTTTTTGAGGAAAGTTTTGTCCAAAAATGTGGCCAAAACGAAACATTGTTCGAAATGCGACAAGTCGGATTCGACAGAAATTTGGGAATAATGGACGAAAATGGCAACAAAGTGGTGCACTTAAAGGACCGCAAAACAAAGCTGGTTGGAAAAGATATTTACAGAGTTGTACTTGAAGGACGGCGATGAACTTTATACACGTAACCCGACGACGGAACCGAACGAGGCTAAGAAAATTGAAGTTGGTGATCAAGATCCGATGGTGCTCGAAGAAATCGATGCTTTGTATGTGATGAGAAAACATTGAAAAGTGAAGTTATATTCGAGATTGCAGAAAACGTATTTTGTTTTGATCGGAGTGATAAGTTTGATAATAAAATTTGATATTTACTGTCCTATTTTAGTGCTTACTTTTAAAACCTTAGTATATTATTATATCGCTTAGCTGCAGACAATAGCTTTTAGAGATGAATTTTTACAAGTTATCTGAGCATATAAGGAACGGTCCCGACATTTCAAGGACCTTTGTTTGAAAGGTAATAACGATTTTTGGCTGGACAATTTGATACTTGACAGAAATATGCTTTAGTTTTGCCTTTTGTAAAGGTTAAATCGAGAGTTGTATTGAGAACGACCACTTACACCAGGCCAAATTCACAGGCTTTGGCTATTTTCCTGTTTTCACAATTTCGCACACGTATCGCGAAGTTTCGAAAAACGGAGTAAAACACCAATTTGTTGTCCAGATATACTCTAGGTTGATAGCGCAGATCGACTGATCGATAGATCGGCGCGGGTAGAGACAATCAGAAAATAGCTGGAGCCTGTAAAAATCGAGAAAAAAATTTCAAAGCTTTTCTACTTGGTAAAGTAGTCGTCTAGGTTTAGTGACGAAACGGCTATTATTAAAGATTATCACAACTAATATCAAAACATTTCACTACTTAAAAAATTATCATGTTAAAATTACTATGTCTAAACATTAACATACGGCGATGAACTTTACACGCATAACCCGAAGACGGAGCCAAGCGAGACTAAGAAAATTGAAGTTGGCGATCTTGACCTGATGGTGCTCGAAGAAATCGATGCCTTGTATGTGATGAGTAGGGACCGGATTTTTAGGTCCCAAAAATCGCATTTTAGGATCCTAAAAAGGTCCCAAAAAAGGCCATTTTAGGTCCCTTTTAGGTCCCACCAAAATGGTCATTTTAGGATCAAATTTCGCCCAAAAAGTCATTTTAGGACCGTATTTTACATCGAATTACCAACTAACAGCCAACTGTTTACCTTTTTTACCATTTTTTGCAAAATTTTTCCCAAATTTTGCAAAAATTTGCCAAAGTTTTGTAAAACATGGCAAAAATTTCGAAAAAAATTCAAAATTTTTTGGGCGGGAATTCAAATTTTGAATTTTTTTTTTGAAAAAATGACGAAAATTTTTGAAATTTGAGCAGAAAATTACGATTTTAGGCAAAATAGGATGGGACCTAAAATTTCCCAAAAAAGGCCAAAATAGGTCTTTTTAGGTTTTTTAGGTTTTTTTAGGAAAAGACCTAAGAATCCGGTCCCTAGTGATGAGGAAACATTGAAAATTGAAATTATATTCGAGTTTGCAGAAAACATATTTTGTTTTGATCGGAATGATACAGTTTGATAATAAAATTTAATCATTATGTCGCTAACAAGGAACGTTCACTTGAGGATGCGCTCAGCTGTAAAATCGAACTCGGTACGATTGTAGTACTCGATGAGGGGAACCCAAGGGTACCAAACTTTTTCCCAAAATGTTTGAGTTGGTCGTATAGAGGATATGGAAAATGGGCATTGTTGGCCCAAATCAGGCATTTTTGATCAAAAAATTAGATTTTTATATGCAATCTCAAAAAGTGATTTCAGATTTGTGAGTTAAAATTTAAAATTTTGAACATTTTTCTGCAAGTAGTGTTTTCAGGGCTTATTCGATGTGCTTAAATCAGGAATCAGAAATCCCTTTTTTGATGTCACATGAAAAAATTTAATCTTTGATCAAAAATGCCTGATTTAGGCCAAAACTGGCCATTTTAAGGACATTTCAAGGACTTTGTTTGAAAAGTAATAACCATTTTTGACTGAACAATTTGGCACTTGGCAGAAAAATGCTTTAGTTTAATGCTTAAATCGAGCGCAATATTAGGAATGACCACTTATACCAGGATAAATTTTAGCGGCAGTTCGAGCGAAAACGTAACATTTTTAGAAAGTACTATTTTTTGGATTGTTGTCAAGTGTTTTTGATTTAGCTGAATATGTATTTTTTTAAAGAAAAGTCGTACTTATGTTATATACATATGGGATATGAGGGCCAATGAGACTTTTTCCGTTATTTCCATAGGTCCATATTTGTTTATAACAGTCTGCGGTTACAATATTCACAAGTATATGAATCTGCAAGCATATCCCGTCTGTCTCATTTTATTTTGGTATGAAACCCCAATTTTCGACAAGAGGTCACGGTATAATCAAAAATGCTACCCATTTTACAAAAAGGATTGGGAATCGCATATTTTTATATATTTGATTTTTTATTTATTAATTAATTTTTTGCAATTAAATTAGATTAATAACGGAGTCATCTCTGACTCATTCTCAGTTCTCCAGCTCTCAGTGAGTATGTATGAATCACTATTTATCAAATAAAGGTGATTGATGGGTTAAATAATTTAGATTAAGTTTAAAGTTAAACTTAGATGAAATCCTAGTGCGGACCAAACGCAACTGTTCATACAAAAAAATAAGTTTAGTTTCCACTGAACGGCTATTCAATGGTTTTTCGACGATTGATTGATCCTTTGAATTTCAATTATAAAGCAATTTGTTCGAGAATGTTTGCGCTTCTCCTTCTCGTTTTGATATTCATTGGTAAGCTTTTCTTGTTGAAGATAAGTTATGAATTCCTGGAAGACTAACTTTGCTGATAGCTAGCGCTGCCAGTTTCGGGTCCCAAAATTATCGACTTCCCTCAGTTTTTGGTTTGCTGAGATTATGTGAAATGTTTTATGTTGCAACATCTTTGTACTCAATTTAACGCTAGATTGAGATAGGACAAAAGATTTCAAACGTTCCAAAGGAAAATAAAATGCAAGAAAACATTCGCTTTTAAAATCGGTTTCGTTTTTAAAATAAAGGTCTTTTTGGGAAAAATTTTTTTCTGAATCTTAATCTGACATCAGATCCGAGATACATTCTGACGAGGTTTAATTGATCTCAGAATTCACACACCTCCATTAAGATGACTTCGACGCTAGACTTAGTAAAAAAGAACGACGCGCTGTGCTCAATGCTCACAATCACTACCGAAGGACCCTTGCAAATGGCAAATCCCGGAGTAATGATGGAAAGACGTTGCCAAAGGCCGCCAATATGTTAAAAATGGTTTGACTTTTTTGTCTATGACTAATCTGTCGCAAGTTCAGAACAGTCAAAATTGGGTCAAGTTTAATTTTAGTCATTTTCTTCGAAAACCTAAAGTATTTTATTATATGAAAAAAGTTGGAACAGAAAATTTTTTTTATTTTAAAAAGTCAATTTGAAGTAAAATTCAGAATATGTTTCAGAATATGTAAAGTTGTTAATAATATTTGAAAATAGTTAGCATTGCATATGTAATTATGTATTCAGAAATACAGCCGAAAGATTGAGCACGTCGCCCAAAAATGGGCTTCCAAATGCACAGGAGAGCACTCATATAATCCGAAATATGGAGAGAACATCGCTCAATTTTGGCCTTATGCCAACAAAAGTAAGCTAACTGTATCTAGAGAACCATTCCATTTATTTCAGTCCATTTTTCATTTATGCTCGGGAGCTTTATGTAAATTTTTAGGTTCTTCAAAAAATTCCTACGGAATTCTGTGCAACGTTTACCCATAGAATTTGTAGTTTCCCTGTTTTTTTTTGAAAATGGCTTATTTAAAGCTTCCAATTTTCGTCAATTTTTGCTTAATTTAATTTGTTCCTGAAAATCGGGTTTATTACTTCTTAAAACCTATAATAAAAAATGTCAATACCAACTTCCATGTGACAATAATTTAACACTCAGCGTTCCAGAGAAAGTCCTGAAAGAGTCTGCCCGTGACTGGTGGGCAGAACTGAAAAAGTTTGGTATGAATCGAAATCTGAAGTTTACGGAAACACTCGATAACGGAAACACTTGGCATGATATCGGTCATTGGTCCCAGGTGAGGACTTTGTTTTTGTGCTCTATTTGTAAACTTAATGTCCCGGTCAAAACCCTCCCAGCAGCCATTTTTCGCCATAACTTTTTTCTAGAACATTCTAGAAGGTGAGTAATGTCTCAAATCAGAGCTAAGACTCTAGGCTATCGATCGGTATATTGCATGCCGCATCTCGATTCAAGGTTCTCGAGATTCAAGTCTTTTTGTCTCAAATTCTCGAATTTTCAAAAAAAGTCGAAAATTTGAGCCATTAATCATCCTGCTAGAATGCTCTAGAAAAAAGTTGTGGCGAGAATGGCTGCGAGGGCGGGTTTGACCGGGGGTTTCCCGTCGAATTATAGTGAAGTAGAAGACAACTAGGGTACTTAGAGTCCTCTAAAGCTCGTTTGAAAAATATCACCCGAGGCTGAAATTACATGGAATACGGTATTTTATATACAAATGCGGTAATATTTTATATAATAAAAAGATAGAATAAAAAATATAATAAATATTACATATACTATTTGCAGATGGCATGGGCCAAAACATTAAAGATTGGATGCGGCGTATCAAAGTGCCCTGGCAAAGTGCCCTGGCCAAACTCAGCCTTCGTTGTTTGCAACTATTCTCCCAAGTATGCAAATTCTTACAAACATAGATTTTAACTTACTTTCAAATAATCACGACAAAAATGATGTAATAATACCGTAATCCTCTAATTACAGGTATTACGGTATTTTAGGATAAAATCTCTAAAGTCAAAGTTTGAACGGAAAATACAAAATTCTAATGAAAGTGTTTCAGTGGTAATTATCTCAACGAACTGGTTTACAAACATGGTAAGCCGTGCTCCAAGTGCAAGAAATGCGACAAGTCACTTTGTGTCAAGAAGTGAAATTATTTTTAATAAATTGTTATTTATGTCCTTAAATAAAAATCTATTAAACTTTATATGGACATGAACTCAGGTGTTTGTAAAAATGTTTTGCTTATTATGAAGCTATTAGCTACTATTGGCTAAGCTATTAGCTATGACTAAGCTATTAGCTACTATATTTACTAGCGGCCGTGGGACTCCCTACGGGAGTCCAAAAAATTTATAATTTTTAAATCCTCACGGATGTAATGTTATCAACGACTAGAAACCCTCCCGAAAAACCTCACGGACAGACAAAAATATGCACTGGATAGAATGACCCTCCCGAAAAAACCTCACGGACAGACAAAAAATATTGAGAGTTCCGGGATTTATGGCTTAAGGAAATCCGGAAAATCTAGAAAAAGGTGAATATAAGGGCGTGCTTTTCGTCATTTCTTTTCGCTATTCTCAGTAGATGAGTGACTTCCGTGTTCGAAGAATATTTTTTGTCCGTGGGCTCTTTGTTTCTCTGCACGCTCTTCAGCGTTCGAATGCCTCGTGAGCAAACTGGGTTTAGGATGGACGAAGAACGCCGCGTGGTGCTTACCAGGCAAACGCATAATTTCGCGGACTGATATTTGTGCGTTTAAAGTCGCGCCATTTCAGTTTAGCCCTTTTAGAAGGGGGCTAGGTCAAATTTGATATTGCTAACCCCATCTAAAATCGTTTTCTAGAGGGGGTTAGCAATATCAGATTTGAGCTAGCCCCCTTCTAAAGGGGATAAACTGAAATGGCGCGAATTTAAACGCACAAATATCAGTCCGCAAAATTATGCGTTTGTCTGGTATTTGTTCTTACACTACAACACTAAGCATTGAAAATTTTTCAACCAGTTTATTAGTAAAACACAACAAAAAGTTATGTGTATTATCTGGCTTGTCCCAGCAAGAATACAAAGTATGAATACAGATAACTGACAAAAATCCTAAATTTTACGGAAAGCCAAATTGGCATAGTAGTTATAAATTTGTCTGAAAGTGAAATTGAAATATTCAAAGTTCGCGCTTCTAATTCGAGCTTCGAGTTGCGGAAACAGCATTTCTTGTTTGGCCAACAGAATTTTTATGTGACCAAAAAGTGAAAAGACGAAGAGTTGCGTGTCGATAGCATCGAAAGCAAATGATTATCGTCAACGGATTGAAAATTGTAATGGACGAGAGACAAATTGTCATTAAAGCTGAGATTATTCCTGGATTCAGTCGGAATGCAATGGTGAACATAAAGTACAACACAGGAAGCGTGGTAGTGACAAGTGGGCAAATCGCCTAAATATTTTACATTGGATTAGGATTTTTCTGGCTAAGCCAGGCCCCGAATATGGCCAGTTTAAGTCCGGCCTAATTCAGTCCATGGCCAGTTTAAGCCTTAAAACTAGCTCTTAAAAGTAACAAAATTTGTAAAGCAAACACCATTTTTGCCACTTTTCAGCATTTAGCCTATGAAAAATGCGAAAAATAACGCCAGACTCGAATTTCCCACAAAATTTTGGGTAGGTTGGTTGTTTTTTCTGCTGTTTTTCGCGTCAGAAATTTTTGATCATTTTAAACGATCCGTTACAAATCCATGTAGGTAAAAAATTGACTTTCCGGAAAATCACTATCCTACCCAAAATTTTGCGGGGAATCTAAATCTGATATTATTTCTGGCACTTTCAAAAATCAGTTCAGGCATTTCGTTGTAAGACACAAAGGAAATATTTTCCGCATTAGTTCAAAGCAGATAAAATAAAAAATAACCATAGCGAGGAGTGCCCGTTGGAATTCCTTATGCATCTTTTGGGTGCTGCTTTGTGTGGAGTATTCGCCTAGCTCATTAAAATGCTTAGCAATTGATTTCTCGCACCAGATTACAATAAAAATGCTTGACCAGCACGTGACCACCGACAGTACCACGAACACAACCAATAACCCGTCTTTCTGAAACCAAAGATGTACATCTCAAGTGAGACTCAATACAGACGTGATACAGATTGGAAACCAAGTCCGCACGCTATTGGTATAAATGTATTCCTCCTTAGCTTAAAAATAGGACTGATTGAGCTAAAGCCTAAGCCGAATTCCTCCGTAGATCTAAGTCTATATTGTGAGTGGAGAGAGTTACATTTATACCTATAGCCCCCGCCGGACTTGGTTGTCAGTAGTAGATTCCTCCTCAATACTTAGTTTTTACAGCTATACATTTTACAATGACCTATTGGTATCCTCACAAAGACTTTTAAATTGATAGAGACGGACAAACTCAAATCTGTTCCAGCGTATGAAAAAGAAGTAATTTAAAATTTCACTTTGGTTATGTTTATCGAAAATATGATACGGTAAGATCTCTAGTAGAACGACACCAGAGAAAGAGAACTAGTGTGCAAAAATTAGAGGTTAGAGAAAAATTTTGGTCAATTAGCC
Organism: Ditylenchus destructor; assembly: GCA_022814885.1. Classification (NCBI taxonomy): domain Eukaryota; kingdom Metazoa; phylum Nematoda; class Chromadorea; order Rhabditida; family Anguinidae; genus Ditylenchus; species Ditylenchus destructor. The sequence goes on along the minus strand of JAKKPZ010000515.1, from coordinate 12,104 downwards.
CTAACAAAAAATAGAGCCGCTTATTAGAGATTTGTCAAAAACACTTACAATATCGCCTCCTGCAATGTAGTTGTTACTATGATTTGGCCAGTTGTTTAAATCCAATACAGCATGGAACATCGGCTGAAATTCGGGACGTGCTTGAAATGTAAAGTGAAAGACCACAAAAGCTATTGCGGAGTGCGTGACTGCAACGGTGACAATCAAAGTGTTGCTAATAAATGACTTCGAACTGAAATTTAAATTTTAATGAAAGTCACATTTTTTAGTCTTTTACTCATTTCATACAAATGCTACCTTTTGCACAATAATCGATATCTGTAGAGGAACTGAACCGCAATCCAAACAACATTAGTGTGAAGAATCCACACGAATAAAGTTGTAATAGATGTGTCAAAAAGACGTGATCGGTCAGCAAGGAAACCTGTGGTTATCACAAGCAATTGACCGTTTCCGGTCAATGCCATCTGAAAAACGGAAAAGAAAAGTCATCGTCGAAATAGTTATTAGGATGAAACCTTATTCTGTAGGTACATCCACTCTTACCTAATCTCGTCGAGCTGAGTCGATTGTACCTTTTCGAAGCAAGGTACCCTTTTCCTCCAAAAAGCTTCTTTGGACTAAAAGGTTACGGGGCCCATTCTTTAGTCTCAGTTTATATATTATCCGTTGTGCTTTTCTAGCATATTGTAAAAATATGGCAAGAAACCAATAGAGGCACTAGCGCAACCAGGGGTGTACCGGGAGTACGCACACCCCCAAATGGGAAAAAGGCAATATTTCTATGTAAATTTTGCAAATTACCAATGTGCATATCCCCTTCGAGTCCCTCTAAGGTGCACTATGTCAGTGCACTCCGATACGGATCTCCCCCGTAGCCGCTCGGTTTGGGACGTGTGATAGCGCAATCGCTTCCTCTCGGCGAGAGAAGACGATTGGTACCGGTCTCGCATGAATTTTAACCGGGGGTTGCCCTGCGTGCTCCGCGGCGGAGGCCGCGGGAGTCCTATGGAATATATACAACCCCGACCACTTAAATTTATCTTTTTCGGTTTGTGTATGACTGCGTGCGTGTTTTTCTCTGCTTCTCTAACTGAAGCGCAGTGTACTATTTCTCTCTCTGCGCTCTAACACGCGCGCGCTCTCTTGGTTTCGAAATAGAAGGGGAGATGTAAACATGTTACTTTACTAAGAAACCGTTGTCTGTCTGTCCCTGCCTGCGTCAGTCCACTGGCGTTTAGACCCCTTCCACTGCTCATTTCCGGGCAAGTGATAGCTTAAAATGTTCGTACGGATGTGCTGATACAGATTTTCAAAAAATTTAGACAAAATATAGCAAATTTTTTAGCCATTTTTAGACAAAATTTTTTTCGTGGAAAGCCGCGATAGCGGCGGTGCTTTGCTACTAATAGGCTTCCCATTTACCACTTTTACAAGCGCGGGCGCTTGTATGTTACATAAAAAGGCAGGCCCTCTTATTTCACAAGCAGCACACAACCGCGGTTTAGAGCGCAGAGAAATAGTACACTGCGCTCATTAAAGCAGAAAAACACCACGGTCATACCGAAAGATAAATTGTCGGTTGTGATATATATATATATATTATATATTTCTACATAAAGCGCAGTGACTCATTTCAGCACGCCCTTCTGTGTCGTGATACAGTGGTAGCTCTTTGTTTCGAAAGTAAGACGATGTAAATTGGCACCGGGATCTAAAAAGTGCATTTGCCAAAAGTGCAAAGTTTTTGCTTAAAAGGGTTTCTGTTTCGGTACGGGGTGTGTGATAGTCATTTTGTATATTGGACAATACGAAATTTAAAAAATTAGTACCGGGACAAAATGCCATTTTTCCAGAAGTGCAAACATTTTTTAGTTACAAAAATTTTTTTTTCGTCGCTGACGGGTGCGCGTAGTGCTTTGTAGTATAGGGGGCTCCCGAAAATGTTAAATGACCAGGCGATTTTCAAAAAAGTGCCCTTTTTTGCCAAAAGTCCCATTTTGAGTCAAAAAAATGTCATTTTTGAACGAACCATCTGCGTGGCTGATTATTTTATGGCCCGGGGTTTTAGGGTATCATTCGGGGTCAAAAAATGTCAGGGTACCCCCGGGTTTTTTTTCGGAAAAAAGACGCTCAAAACGCATTTTTCAGCTGCTTGGGGGCCCGAAGAGAAATAGTCACTGCGCTCATTAAAAACCCGAGAAATACAGGCGTGCGCGAAGCGATGACAAACCCAAAATGACGCTGTGCATTTAACCGTGTACAAGGGTAATATATATATATATATATATATCCTAATCCGTGGTTTTCCGTCTGTCACGGAATTTTTAATCGTGTTTGCGGGAAGGTGACTTGGGGAAAGTGTTTATTAGGGTCGATTTATGTAGCGTAAACAAAAGGGCGGGTTCTGAACATTGGATTCAAAGTTACGGGGCTCGCAAAATCTCGAAAATCCATGATACCCCCTCATTGAGTTTTTGCCTCTGATTGCGTAATCGTAAACAACCTTGCCTCTCTTTTGTAAACAACGCGTGCCTTCCTCTTTGAGTGGATGCAAGCCGCCGAAGGCGTCTTGCTCCGGGTTGTGGCGGGGCCGGCGAAGATGGCCCCCGCGGATCTCTGAACCCACGGACCTCGGATTCAGGCATTTGCATACTGATTCAGACTTTCGGATTAAAAGTGGCGTTGAAAGTAGGGCAGGGGGTCATAGGGCCGCGCACTAATATACGCGTTCACTCACCTCGCCGAAGGCGAGGCGCTTCCTAGTAATTTTACAAAAGTACCCCCTCCAAAACCCGAAAATTACCCAAACCCCAAAATGGTACCCTCAAATGGCCATTTGCACTAAAACGTACCCCCCTTCCAAAAAAAATCCGCCTCTGAATGGAGGTACGGTTCCCACGAGACTTGACCTATATATCTCAAATACAAACCGGTTGTGCCACAAACGTGGTTACTCCAAGCATAAGATCAAGTGCTGAGTCGATAGTCAGCAAATGTTTGTAAAGCTTTTCTCCAAAGGTAGAATGGTATCTGATGAGATAAAGCAGGTAACAGTTGAACACTATGGACAGTGAGTTCATTACTGTTTCTATCAGGTGGTGTACCATGGCAATATCTTAACAAAGAATCAAATTATTTATGGTACCGATATGAATTAGATGATGACAAGAGGGTACAGCCACGCACAAGTCTGCTCCTATATAGGCCCGAAAACCCAAAAAAACTTTATGCCATACCCCGTTCATACCGTGCCCACTTTGGAGTAAATACGGTAAGCTGGATATAAATGTTTAATTACGGAGCAATATTTTGATTAAAGGACAGATCTGGGCTTGACTTGAAGTTATAAAAAGATGACAAATGCAAAAGTGACGCGCGCGCGAATTCAAATGGGCCTTTTGGATTGATTTTTTCGCTATATATCGCCAGGATCGTCTCAGACACGCATAGTACCTTTGTAAGCTTATCGAGTTCAGCTCACGAGCTGTACACGATAGTATACTTTTTACTGGGGGTACTGCATGTGTGTTAACTCCCAAAATGTCCATTTGAATTCACGCGCGAATTTTATGACGCCTCTTTTTGCTGTCAACGTCTCTTTTGCTGTCCCAACTTCAAGCCTAGCTCAGATCTGTCCTTTAAGCAAAACATTTCTTACCTACAGCCATAATCGCATAATTGGAATAGGTAAATTGAAGAGGTATAATACCGTTATGACTATTGAATAGTAATGAAATTGAAGATGGTTGACGAGTAGTTTTATACCTGTAAATATTTTGCGTTTCCCATTCTTCAAAAGGGTCGTTCGCAACAATGATCTTGCGTTCTATCACGTACAAATTATTAAAATTACGCATTAATTTTATGACGCAACACGCAAGATTTCCCGGAAGACACTACTGGATACAGGTTGAATATCGCAAGTTTAAAACACCTTATATTCAAACACGCGACATAACATGCAATGTTGTTGATAAAATATTGTCGATAATCATTGCTAAGCTTTCCGTTTTATTACTCGCCATGTCCGTTACGTTGGGGACTCATTTTCGCCAATTTTATACTAAAACTTCACAAAAGTTCCAATATTTTATTTTGCAGCTAAGACAGTTTAAAGTTAAGGTCTATTTTAGAGGAATTACGGTATATACAATATTTTTTGGCTAACTTTGGCCATGGATGTGAAAAATAATATACCGTAAACTCTCTAATTTAACCTCCCCTCAAATATTACCCCCTCTCTATTTTGCCCCTCTGGAGGTCGATTGAATAATTATACCCCCGGGGTTAAATTAGAGAGTTTACGGTAATAAACTCGTTTCGGAGTTGATACACACAAAATACCGTTATAAAGATTATATAATGAAACTGAACATGTTAGACAGCAATTTTATACCTGTACGTTTCACATTTCTACTTCTAGAAAAAAATGGGAATTTGTGCTGGAACAATCCTTGTGCGTGCTTTATTACATCACATTCAAATTATTAAGCATACAAACATCTAACTTCTATTGAAGTTAAACTCTTGCATGCAAATAACCTCCTCATCCGTTGAACCTGACCAAACGTGGGTTTCTAAAATTCTTGTTTTCCGGAAGACACTGCTGGATACATGTTCAATGTCTCATTTCATTGTGTTTGAAATTTCTTATATTCAGACATGCGACATAACATAGAATTTAATTATGGCAACGCAACAAAGTGTTGATTATTGGGTAAACCCCCATACCGTATTTCCTCTTGAATAAGTGCACTTTTTTGATACCTGCGTTAAAAACTGTTTGCGGATTCGTTCTTAGAATTCCCAGGGGAGCATTTTGAGCTATCATGCGTCAGAAACGGAGGGGAACACAAAAAGTTGTAAATATACAGCAACCGAGCCCCACCCACCGACCTCAATCCTGCGAAATAGGTTAGAGTGGAAAATGAGAGGAGGCACCAAAATTTTTGGGATTTTTGACCGATTTTTACAAAATTTTTGAAAATTTAAATTAATTTTGAATTCCCGTCGGAAATTTTTGGAAAAAAATATGAATTTTTGACAGAATTTTCGACATTTTTGGAAAAGTTTTATTTTTTTTTGCTTAAATTTTGCAAATGATTTTAAATTTTGCCTATACCGGAATGAAATTGGCGCAACTCATTGAAACAAAATCATTTTGAAAATTGGTGTACTTCTCGATGAAATTAACCCCGGTTTTTGATTTGGGGAACCCATGAGGTCATTTTTGAACAAAGCGGTTCACTTTGGTCAAACGAGGGATTTTCCTATGCTGAGAAATAGTGTGCTTTTATAACAATCTGCCTTCCCTCTATCCTAGCGTTTAGTTGGTCTGCAGCTCAAGAAGTGAACCGCTTTGTTCAAAAGTGATCTAAAGGAGATCTAAGGGCATTCTTTGCTTGAGATCATTTTCCAACCATGGGAGAATCTCAAATGGAAAACCATTGCACTTGTAAATCCAAACAATACCCTGCTTGTAAACTTGGACATTTGTAATCCTGCCCTTTTTTAAGCTTAGCTCTGGGAAATCGAACAAGTGCCAACAATTGCCTTGTATTGTGTCATTTATTGAATTCTCAAAAAATACAAACTACAAAATGGTACATCACTGACTAACAGTGCCTGGTCTTTCTTTGACTTGGTGGACAGCGGTCAACGTATTCGTTTTGGCAGGCGAAACCATGCGATTTGCACGTCGATTTGGATCTTCTCTCGGTTCTCGAATAGGCATTAATCTTCGAATATAGGTCAAGAGTGCCAACTTGTACGGTCGTATTATGAAAATCATGAGCAGTCCCAACACGGTTGTATGAAACGTAGAGATCACAAATGCGACAAATGAGATCGCTGAAATGTTATGTTTCGAGCTAAGATTTATAGGATAACAATTTTGGATAACAATTTTTTAACTCCGGGCATAGCGAAAAACTTTTCTGATAGGGAGTGGACCAGAAAGACTCGCAGGCTTTGCTTAGTGAAACCATTTACCTACAGGATTTGTTGAATTCGGCATCTTCAGGCTTGAGCAAAAACTTAGCTTAGCGTTATTTTGCCAAAATTTAACAAGTTAACTTTTTCTATACTATATCGAAAAATATTTTCAGAAAAATTTTGGACAAAATGTGAAAAATTACCTTGTTACCAAAAATAATTACTTAATGTCTAAATGGGCCGCTAGCATTAAAATTGCTAATCCCTTAAATACGTCATTTTTTGCAAAATATCATGTTTCAGTGAATTCACCGTTATGCGAATGTGTATAGATTTTTAAAAGTGTATTTTTAAAAATTGGATCCATATTCAAAAGGTCATTTTTATTTATATTTACTATAGTCACTTACTTCTGGCAGAATCAAGTTGCATGACGCACGCAATGACAAGAGTTACATATGATGCTGTGACCATACCAGTGGGAATTATGGTCTGTAAAATATAACATGTCGCTTTGAAAGCAATTTGAAATTTGCCTAGGAAAATCACTTGATTGCGATTTTTTAATCTTTAATGATGTCCCACTCAAAATTTTTTAGCAATCTGTAGAGGAGACTCCTGGCTAGTAATCCCCAAATTCAAAAATTTCAGTGACCCCTTTTAAGCCCAATGCCATGATTGCCAAGTTTGCGCGGCAATTCAAATTCAAAAATGCCTGTGGCATTTTTTACGGATCATACGCACTGAAAATTTGTGTTGATGTTTGTTTCGTTCGTTTTTTTCAAATGTATGAAGCAAAAACCTGCAAAACGACGGATAAAGTGAGCTGCCTGTGCATGCGATAAGTTTTTTGAGTCATCTTTCCGCGTGCTGCCCTAAGGCCACGTATTGCCATCGTCACAGCCACCATATTCGCCATGACAACTCCCCATATTAGAGTCAGCGCTGTGACAATATAAGGTATGATCTTCGATACCTCAGTGCCGAGAATTGTGCATGAATGGGTGAGGAAAAAGTCCAGCATTAAAGGGTAGTTCTGAAATAACGTTGTTGGTTTACATTAGACAAGATGGTAGATGGTCACCACAGCAACCAAATCAGTCCATATATGGGTGTTAAGAATATAGAGAAATGTCAGGAACCCAAAATTTTTAAAACCAATCAATGCAACAATGTTTTTCGGAAGGAATGTAGAGCCCAATGTGGGACGACCGATTGGTCATAATACCTTTCAGGTATGAGACAGTTTGAATATCAAAAAACTTATTCGAAAGTTCCATGAACCCTTACCAGCCTTAGAGGCAGTGGCGCACCCAGGGGGGGGGATACCGGGGGTACGTACCCCCCCCCCAAATGGGAAAATTTGAAAAAACGAGTGTAAATCAGTGCAAATTTGGGAAAAAATCGGTCCGGTACCCCCCCCCCCAAACCAAAAAACGACGGGACCCAAAAATGGCGTACCCCCCCCCAAAAAAAATGGCCATTTACACTAAAACGTACCCCCCCCCAAAAAAAAAAATCCTGGTAACACCCTCCCGGGTGTCTACTAGATACACCTATAGAAAGAGAAATAGTGTGTAAAATTGAGAGATCGTCATTAGACCAGGTGACGACATATGTTCGTGGACTGATATTTATGCGTTTAAATTCGCGACGTTTCAGTTTAGCCGCTTTATAAGTGGGCTAGATATTGCTAAGCACTCTAAAATACGATTTCAAGATAGGATTAGCAAATATGACGCGCCGCGCCTTCGGCGCGTTCATGGGTTAGCGCAATGTTGGGGACTAGACATCAGTTTGCAAGAAATTAATTTCCAGATAAAACTCTCGAGGCCGCCGCTTTTTTGTGGCTAATTCTTTTTCGGGGTAATACTAAATGTTAGCAATACCTAATTTTTGTTGTTTTAACCGGTTCCTTTCGTATTCTATCGGGTGAAAGCTTTGAGTATCAGGATTGAAAGCTCTCACCCGATATAATACGAAAGGAACCGGTTTAAACAACAAAAATTAGGTATTGCTAACATTTAGTATTACCCCGAAAAAGAATTAGCCACAAAAAAGCGGCGGCCTCGAGAGTTTTATCTGGAAATTAATTTCTTGCAAACTGATGTCTAGTCCCCAACATTGCGCTAACCCATGAACGCGCCGAAGGCGCGGCGCGTCACTCTAGTACCCTGCAGAAGAAAAGCATCATTCGCTTCAAAAACCTGCATTTTTGCCATTTTTTGGCCAAAAAGTGCCACTTTTTTTACATCTCCGGGGAAAAATTTTTGCAGATTCTGTTTCAGCATGCCCAGGGGAGCATCTTCATGTATCATGCGTCCCTGTATCGAGGGAACTAAAAAAGTTTCCTTTCTAGAGTCAAAAAACATGCATTTTTCCACTTTTTGGCCAAAAAGTGCCACTTTTTGATACCTCCGGGAAAAATTGTTTGTGCATTCGTGGATAACTCGCCGAGACCTACAAAATGAGCTATCACACACCCCTGTATCGGGGGAACTAAAAAAGTTTTGCCATGGGACACACACACACACACACACACACGGAGATCAGCGACTTAGGTAGAGTGGATCAGATTTGAGCTAGCCCCTTCTAAAGGGGTTAAACTGAAACGGCGCGAATTTAAACGTATAAATGTCAGTTCACGAACATATGTCGCCACCTGGGGCCGATCCTTATCAAGTGCTCAGATGCTCAGAATCTCTAACCAAAAAATGTCTGGCTCTCTCATAAATAGCGTGCTCTCTCATAAATAGCGTGCTCTCTCTCAAAGTGTTTGTCTGTCTGATTAGAAAGGAAAAGAAAGGAAAGGAAGCGGCAGTGGGAAATAACCGGGCAGACACATATCTTCTCTGCGCTCTCGTTCTGCAATAGTCTTTTTGGTGCGCCGCACAATAGCACCAAATCGACCCACAAACAACATAAAGGGCGGACGTCTAGCAACGAGTGTTCGGTTTAATTTCCCAACGTGAGGAACTTAAATGTTTCTCTTATAAATTTTGGAAAATCGTCTGAGCATATGCTCAGACGAAAATACGTCTGAGGAAATTAACAAAGCATTTTCATTTTCTGAGCATTCTGTGTCTAACACAAAATAAGAAGAGCGATGTGAGAGAGAAAATAGTGACGCGTTGTGTAATTGTGAAAAGCCAGACATTTTTCGCTTAGGGAATGCTCAGATCTGAGCATCTGAGCACTTGATAAGGATCGGCCACAGGTCTAATGACGATCTCTCAATTTTACACACTATTTCTCTTTCTATAGGTGTATCTAGTAGACACCCCTTACATAAGACACTATAGTAGACACTGTCTACTATAGGGGGGCTAAATTAGAGAAAATACGGTACAGTCGAACCCCGCTTAAGGCCGCACCCTCGGGACCAGCCCAAAGTGCGGCCCAAAGCGGGGTGCGGTCATTTCCAAAGGGAAAAATGCCCCAAAATGGGTGTTTTTTGGGTTTTTATGCTGTTTTTGGTCCTCTTCTTAATTTATGCATTAAAATTACATTATTTTACCTTAAGTTTACCTAATTTTTACCTAGATTATCATAGCTAGCGTTTAAAAACAGACTGCCAAGGACCTTGCCATGGAGCGCAAATTTGAATTCGGACTTTGAAAAGTGCTATTTTTCGGGTTTTCGGCAAAAATAAGCTCGATTTTCGTGTTCTATGTGAAAAACTGGGTCCCCCAAAGGAAATTTGGGAACACCTATGAAATTACGATAAAATAAGTAAAAAATATAAAAAAAATGAAAGGAAATTAAAGAAATAGCCAATAATTCGGTGATGAATTTTTCAGAATTTGGAGCAAAATTGAAGGAAAATTTTGAAAATTCGGGAAAACTGCTCAAAATTTTTTCCGGCGCCGCCAGTGGCGGCGCCGGAAAAAAATTTCATGTGGTACCCCCTATGGTTTTTTCGCCCAGTCTGCCCAACAGTGCGGCCCAAAGCGGGGTATTTGCGGCCTTAAGGGGGGTAAAATCCTTTGTATTTGTTCCCGTTCCAGCCCCAAGCGGGTGCGGCCTTAAGCGGGGTTCGACTGTATAGCACATACCTCCTTTATATAATCAACGCTTTTCTCATGGCCCGGAAAAGTCAAGAGTGTTGCTATTACTGCTGGTATCGAATATGAAAGTTGTATGAATAGCAAGAGAAAGATGGACGACTTTCTGCCAAGCACATGTAGTTTGTCATAGACCGACGCTGTGCGGTATATCACCGCATAGGTTTGCGACGCCGCACAAAATCCAAGAAAGTATTGCATAAATGACTAAAAACTTTTTAACTATTCAAAATAAGGAGGAGACGCTCCAAGTGGCTAATTTTTTGAGAAAATTTTTTGAAATACGGATTTTAAAATCATCTTAAAACGAAAGAATTATAATTTTATATATTGCCGTACAATTATAATATAACTATACTAAATTACCCATCCAATTACCGTCGCATAAGTATTAAAAGGCTTCAGCAAGCCGAGAGTGCAGGCTCCAATAATCGGGAAAATGGTAACCGGTAGAAAGAACAAATCATTAAACAAGTCGAGAGCATAACAACTTAGCTGAATTACACATTACTAGAACTTTGCCAGTCATTTCGGGACTCTAACTATTATTATTTCTACTTTGTACTTCAAACCAATTTGGCTTATAAAAATAATTCTGAAAATGGCTTATAAAAATAATTCTGAAAATTTGCGTACCCCGGGAATTTTTTGACCCCGGAATCGGATTCCCCGTGCCAGAAAACCCCCGGGTGCAAAAAATTAGCATCGGAAACGCTCTTTTTCATTCGAATACCGAAAATTTATAATAGATGGTTAGAGAAAACAGAAATAGTGTGTATGAGAATGACGAGTCATAACTCGAGATTGGCTGACGACTTCAGCAAAATATTTTCGATTTCCGTCTAAACCTCCGTAAATGAGCATTTTGAGCTATCACACATCCAAAACTGAGTAGTGCACGAGGAGTTATGAAAATCGGACGGGGGGCACACAGAATAGATAACGGTAAGTGTAAAATTCTCTGTACTCTAACATTTTACATTCACTTTTCTGTGTGCTGTACACTAACAAAAAGTTTTAATTGACGAAATTTACCGCCATATTCATGAGGTACCATTTGTATGTTGCCATTTTAGTCGGTGTGTGACAAATAATTAGAAAAAGTATAAGAGCCATCATAATTGTGTTTATCACACAATTCACACGCATGAAATTCACATAAAGACCATAGCTCTCCTCGGAAATTGCTGTGTCCATCGTCGAGATCAACTGTAATATAATGAGCATGAACCTTAATTAGAACCATGTTGCCTGTCCTTCCGTTCGTGCAAATTTGTTCGGGCGATCCGGAATACCTACAAGGGTAAGCGAGATGACAATATATGGCTCTCTTTGAGAGAGGAAGGGCCAATACAACATTTTCAAGATTGGACGACCACGTTGAAGTTATGTGCCCTGAAGCTATTTAGCGGATATTGATTATTCGCATGCACCGGGGGTTCTCAGGAGTGCTGAATCAGAATATGACATCAGATTCATGATCTATTATAATGAGGTCGTGTTATTATCAAGTCATGACGCGGTAGTTTTCAAGGTCCCTGAATCCGAATCTGACGTCAGATTCGGGATCCAATCTCACATCACTTGGAAATGATTTGAGGCCATATCCCGCACAGGTCGTCACCAATTTAGAAAACTCCTTCAAATTCGAACTCAGCATGGTAGAGAACACTTAAAAAGTGCTTTGGCAAGGCTTGTTGATTGTTTTTTTCTCTAAACTATCCAGGGGGAATACTGAAGCGTCAAAAATCGACCCCTGGTACTAAATTGATAAGCATAAAAGGCAAAGATGTCTAAAATGGCGCAGCTAAGCAACTGGGAAAATAAAAACCACCACTTTATATGTTAAGAAGGGCCAAACACGTTTTTCGGTTTTAGCGAGAATTCAAGCTTTGAATTGTGTGTTTGGCAAATTTGCCAGCATAGTATAGAAGAAAGCTATGGAATGACATTCCACACGCCCCCGGAGGTGGTCTGGTATGTTTCAAGTAACGGACAGCACAGGAACTACAGACTACAGAAAGCTTCCACTTAGTAATTAGGGAGTAGTTGCTTTATAATCAGCTGTTTTTGTCGCAAGACATCAGTTTCATCACAATGTGA
>JAKKPZ010000514.1:0-29363 GCA_022814885.1 Ditylenchus destructor | reverse complement strand
GATAAAAACCTGACAGTCAAAATAAGCGCCCCTAAGAATGCAAGTTTTGGGTAAATTTAGGTAAATTATGACATCAAATTCGGATTCCCCGCAAAAAGTTACCCTAATTAGGTAGGTACATTTAAAAATTAAGCTCCCCTAAGAATTCACATGTGGAAACTATACTTATCTTTTATTTTTATTTATTAACGTTCAAGCAAAAAATTTGTTTTGACTTTCATGTTTGACTTTCTGGGGCATTTTTTAGTAATCTTTTGCCCTTAATCTTCTGGGGCAACTTAAACCAAAGTTAAAATTGAACAAAACATGTTGGTTTACGTATTTATGAAATACTAGATTTTCGAATGCGCGGGGAAAAAGCCCGCGCGCCCTATGATTTTGGAAAAAAAATATTGAGAGATCATTATCTCATTTTATATTTACGGGGGAATAAAAAATTCAAATTTTTAGTAATTTATCCCCCAAAAAAAAAAAACAAAAAAAAAAAAAATTGCAAAGTAACAAGGGTTTTAGACGCTGTTGAGCCGACTCATAGGATTCCTAACAGAAAACTTTCGTTTTAAAAAACCGGGTTTTTTCACTGCTAATTAGATTTTGGGATTAATTTTTGCTACTATTTGTTTTTGATAGCTAATAAAAACTTTCGATTTCAATGGGGATCGACGTAGGTTTGGCCTGCGGATTCTTACCGTTAGCTTTTGCTCTCGATACCTAACAGAAAACTTTCGATTTCTACCTGGGTGATCGAAAAAAAAAAAAATGTTTCATCATAAACAGCGAAAAATTTTTTTTCACTGATCTTAAAAAAGGGGGCAAAACCCTAATAAAAAGTTTTTTCCCCCAACTATCTCCGCCAAATCCTTTTAAAGTAGTTTGGGGCTTTATTAGGATTTTTGGGGGAGCTTAAGCCTAAGATTAAGTCCCTTGGCCCCCATAATTTTTGGGGGGGGCCAAGCCAAATCATTTTTGGGGGCCTTATAAGGGTTTTTGGGGAGCTTAAGCCTAAGATTAAGTCCCTTAGGCCCATATTGTTCGGGGCCCCAAACCTAAATCATTGTTGGCGTCTTATAAGGGTTGTTCGTACTGTTAACTTTTGCTGCCGATACCTAACAGAAAATTTTCGATTTCTACCTGGTTTGATTGTAGGTCTGACTTGCGGATTCCTACTGTTACTTTTGATGTCGATACCTAACAGAGAAACCGCTTTTCTAACTGGTTTGATTGTGGGTTTGACTTGCGGATTCCTACTATTACTTTTGATGTCATACCTAACAGAAAACTGTCGATTTCGACCTGTGTGATCGATAAAAACCGAAAATGTTTCATAAAAAAATAGCAAAAAAAGGGGCCCAAAGTTGTTCAACCCGCAAGCCTAAATCGTTGTTAGGCGCCTTATAAGGTGCGCGAAAACTGAAAGGGGGTTTCACCATAGATCGATAAAATGTTTCATCATTGATGGATAAAAGAAAAAAAGTTTCGTCACTGTTCGATAAAAAGCAAAATTTTTCATTTTTGATTGATAAAAAAAAAAAAGTGTCTTCATTTATGGATAAAGCGAAAAGGTTTATCACTGATGGATAAAAGCGAAAAAATTTCGTCATTGAGGGAAAAAAACGGAAAAAGTTTTCTTTTTAATGGATAGAAAGTTTCGTCATTGTTTTCGTCATTATTCGATAAAAAGCGAAAATGTTTCATCATTGATGGATAAAAGCGAAAAAGTTTCATCATTGATGGATAAAAGCGAAAAAGCGAAAAAGTTTCATCATTGATGGATAAAAGCGAAAAAATTTCGTCATTGATGGATAAAACGGAAAAAGTTTTCTCACTAATGGATAGAAAGTTTCGTCACTGTTCGATAAAAAGCGAAAATGTCTCATCATTGATAGATAAAATGCAAAAAGGTATATCACTGAGGGAAAAATAAGCGAGAAAGTTTCATCATTGATCAAAAAACAGCGAGAAAGTTTCGTCACTGTTCGATAAAAAAGCGAAAAAGTTTCATCATTGATGGATAAAAAAAAAAAAGGTTTATCACTGATGGATAGAAAGTTTCGTCACTGTTCGATAAACTGGGGAAAAATTTTTTCATCATTGATCGATAAAATCACCTATATTAACTATATGGAACAAAAAATAACCAACATTCAGTCAAAAACCCCTTTTTAAAAAACACGATTTTCACTTTTGGCGCGAATTCAAATATTCAAATTTCAAGTCTGATTTCAAATTCGGATTCAGCATATCCGAAAACCCCTCTATGCAAATTTTCACCAATTTTTATCGTCAGAATCGAAAAACCCATTTTTGGCCAAAAAATGACCAAAAATCCATAAAAATTTTTACAAAAATAGAAATCCAAAAATTTAAAAAGCAGAAATACTCTAAATCGTCTATATTTACGATATAAAACAAAAAATAAGCAACATTCAGTCATAAAACCCTTAAAAACACGATTTTCACTTTTGGCGCGAATTCAAATTTTCAAATTTCAAATCTGATTTCAAATTCGGATTCAGCATATTCGAAAACCCCTCTATGCAAATTTTCAGCAATTTTTATCGTCAGAATCGAAAAACCCATTTTTTGGCCAAAAAATGACCAAAAATCCATAAAAATTTTTACAAAAATAGAAATCCAAAAATTTAAAAAGCAAAAATACTCTAAATAACCTAAATTTACGATTTGAAACAAAAAACAACTAACAATTACTCATAAAAACCCTTAAAAACACGTTTTTCACTTTTGGCGCGAATTCAAATATTCAAATTTTCGGTTTTATAATTTTTTTCCCAATAACTTTTTATTACCTACAAAATGAGCCATTACTCATCAAAAACTATCGACACCATCCCGAGATCCAAACGTCACACACAAACAAACACTTGCAAAATAATATAGTTAAATTTTCTTACCGTTCCTTATTTAAAATATCATTTACAAATTTGTTTAAGATTACTTATTTAAAATTTCTGAGAGGCACTGCAAAGATTGGTGGCTCGTCATGTCTGGACCTAGCCAGTTATAAATTTATATATACCTAGCCGGTCATGAGTCGTACGATTAAATGTCGTACTACTCTAAATCGTACTTATAAACCAAACTAGCATAAAATCGTATAAAGCGCCAAAGCAACAAATTCTCTTCAAACTTTCCATGATTATCTTACATATTATTGCTAGATTAATAATTTTCTTTGCATTATTACGATATTACTAGGTCTCAACTACATTTATGACAACTGGATACGAAATGTATTTAACATAAAAGTTTAGTTGTTTTTAATTTATTATTATCTCATAATTTTACATAAAATTTATACATTTTTATTAGACAATATAGGCGTAGGAAGCTAGTTATCTCATAATTTTACTCATTAAAATTTATATATTTATATTAGACTATATATATATATATAAATCACACAGACAAAATAAGCTTTGTTTAATAATAACTTGACAGATTACTGTTCGAAAACCCAAAAGAATTATCTTACATAAGTTACTTATTTAACTTATTAGCACCATTCGATGTTGTTCAACCTCACCTCCGCATGAATTACAAATACAGTCGAACCTCCCGATAACGCTGATTTATTTTCCGTTTTTATGCCTAAAAACGGTAAATAAATCAGCGTTGTGTGTATTTTTGTGTTTGACACTGATTTCATGAAAAGCATTGTGTGTGTATTTTTGTTCTTTGTGAAAATTTTTCGACCTTAAAATAATCCTCTCACATTACAATTATTATTTCATTACTTCCTTATTAAAATGATTACGGTTTACTTCGGTTTTTATTATACAAACTATCGACGATAACAGATTGAATAAAATTCAAGCAAATATGACATATCATGCCATAATGGAATGTGCTGCTCATGATATTTTATATGTACATATGTATAATAAATTTAAATTAAACAATAGCCATCGTTTCACTGTCAGATTCGCACAGTGAAACTTGTGAATTTATTCTGGTCGTATTAATATTTATTTTTGCAGTACTGATGATCATTACTCAGGCAATAACATTAGTACATATTACTAAGTCTTGACTGCCATAATTTCTCATATATTATCATGGTATTAATTATTAACTAATAGTTTATTTATTAATTACTTCTGGCTTTTTCCTATTACCCTTTAAATCACGATTGGCCTGCGCTGTCATTAAATATGTCCTATTTAAGCCAGGGTCTGTAACATGTTGATTGGCCTTCTCAATACAGGGCAATCTTTACAGTTCAAGCTTGCTGAAACAACCGGATTTTTAAAATGGTTGAATCATGAAAATAGGATATGGTGCTTACTCAATAAACCACTGAAATTACGGAAACTTGAATTGTCAATAAGGTGAGACCATTATTGTTATCATACATTTTAGAAACTTACATTTACAAAGCCATATGCACTAAACGGAGGAAGTTTGTTGGAGGAAGTTTTTGTTTGTTAATGGTATTACACAACCCATTTCTAAATTTTAATTTGCATATAAAAGCATCGAGAACCTAATATTTCAATTGTAATTATCGAGTAATGTAAACTTAGAAATGTCCGATTTTTATGATAATTATTGGTTAACCTACCACTTAACCATTTTCCTCTACCACATTATGTCGGATGTGTGATCAAATGCTATGCTACATATGACCTTGCATTATTTCAAATTTCACGAGAAAAGACGGATTATGATTAATTGATATAAAATGTCGCCAACTTTTATTCCGTGAAAAAATTCCGTGAATTTATGGATAACTTCTCGGAGTGTCATGATTTATTTATATTACCTTAGCTAACATACCGCAGCGTCATGGTTTATTAATATTTATACACACAAAAATATCGAAATTGTTATTGCAGAAATATGAGAATTATTGTTCGAGCAGTAGAACTCGATTAATAACTGAAAGGAATAATTAAGGAATAACTGAGAATGTCATGCATAAGCCATTTTCTAGCAATATTCACCCTTTCTGATCATGCCAAGAGGTGAAATTTATACACTGCTGTTTATAATTATCCAGCAACGTAAGCTTAGACATGTTCGTTTTTTAAACTCCTTTTATTTCAACCTCATGATTATGTTAACTATTAATTTCTCCTCCCTATTTTACGGGCATTACATGTTCAAAGTACCTCAAAAATATATATATTTATACATGATTATTGGTAAAACTACTATTTAACCATTTTTTCTACCACATTATATCGGATTATGAACAAATAGCGTTGATACAAATGACAATGCGTTATTTCATAGTTTATCAGAAAGGAATGGATGTACAAAAAATGGAGGCGACCTGGCCATGTGATATATTATTGCAACATTTGAAATTATCTGAGTCACTATTATAACGTGGTATTTTAAAAGAACAAAATAAAAAAATTAGTCCTAATTATAAAGATATATCCAATTAGATCATTAATTACCTATGTAATACCGCAACAGCATAAATATTCGAACCATGTTGTTGTGTATTTGTTTTTAATATTTACTTATCTTAACAAACGAAACCAGAATATGCATGGCCACATGTGTAACCACTAATATCAGCTTGTGAATCTAATACTATATAGGATATCATATAAAACATTTTTTTGGCAAACATTTTTTTCCGAAAATGAGTTTTCAAACCATAGGATCCCCCATGGCTTTTTTGGCAAAAAAATTTTTTAGAATTTTTTGCCAAAAAAAACATAGGGGGACCCTATGGTTTGAAAAATCATTTTCGGAAAAATTTTGGAAAAAAATCAATAGGGTCCCCCCTATTGTTATTTTGGCAAAAAAGTCTAAAAAAAATTTTTGCCAAAAAAATATTATATATTATTGCAATTTTACTTGTCCGAAAATATCCGGAAATTTCCGATTTTGTGTCTAAAAATGGCTTTTTTCATGTCCGGAAGTGTGTCCGAAAATGGCAATTTTCATGTCCGGAAAATCCGCACCCTAATGATGAATGTCAATTGTGGTTTAGCATTACGTGCATGATTAATCAAATCCACACTTTATTTATCTTTTTATTTTCTATCATTACTATTCTAGCAGAAGGATTGAGCAGTAGAACTCGATTAATAACTGAAAGGAAGAATTAAGGAATAACTGAGAATGTCATGCATAAGCCATTTTCTAGTAATATTCACCCATTCTGATCTTGCCAAGACGTGAAATTTGTTTACTGCTGTTTATAATTATCCAGTAACGTAAGCTTAGACATGTTCGTTTTTATGATAATTATTGGCAAAACTACTACTATTGGTAAACTACTGCTGGTAAAACTACTACCATTTCCTCTCTTCTATGTCGGACGCGTGAACAAATAGCGTTGCGCGAGTGTTATCGGGGGTTTGGCGACTGTTTTCGGGGAAGTGGGATCGATTTAGTGGGAACTGTTACTTGTGTTCATATCAACGACGCGTCATGAATTAAGACATATATAGAGATTTTACGGGTGTAAATTTAAACTTTAAATTGAATTTTTGATGTGGTAAATCGCAAAGTCCAATTAGAAAAATCCATCAAAAAAGGTTCCGCAGAGTGTAGACGCTGTACTAATTAAAAAAATATATTATTTTTTATGACTTATCTGCTACAAACTAAATACATTATATTAATTTGGCTTATAATACACACCTTAATTTAAAAAGGCGAGAATTTAAACTCTAATATGCCAAAATTTTAGCAAGAATTTTATATCACTCCATGTTAACATTACATGTTAACATGAAAAATTCTTCTATTTGCCTTCAAGCGTTGGTATATCTTTACAATTTCACCCTATTATGACAATCATACTTTTCAATAGATAATATTATTTACTACAAATGATCGCAGGTTCATATGCCAAATACCTTAATCCTCAAATTAATCCTACGTTTTTAATTTAACCTAAATTTTCTATCACTGCTATTACTATTTTAGCAGAAGAATCATGATTTATCATTAATTACCACTCTGTAGTTAAATAACGAAAACGAAGACCGTTTATAACACTGGAACTATATACAGTCGAACCTTTGTTAAGTCCGCCCTCTCGTTGGTCCGCACCTCCCTTAAGTATTTATTTTGGGCTGGAACAGGAACAAAACCAAAAATACAAAGGATTTTACCTCTATTAAGTCCGCACTTTTGGGCCGACTAGGCGAAAAAACCATAGGGGGTACCACATGAAATTTTTTCATAAATTTTTTCATTTCATTGATTGTAGGATCAGTAGAATTGGATTAATAACTGAGAGGAATAACTGAGAATGCCATGCATAAGCCATTTTCTAGCAATATTCACCCATTCTGATCTTGCCAAGAGGAGGAAATTGTTTACAGCTGTTTAATGTTCGATTTTTATACATGATTATTGTTAAAACTACTATTTAACCATTTACTTTTACCACATTATGTCATTTGTGTGAACGATTGTTGCTACACATGACAATGTGTTAATTCATAGTTTATGCGCTAACATGGCTAAGATATATAATATAAAATTTAAAATTACGAACTCACTATTTAATCAAACCTTTCTACGTAGATTATATATAATATATATATAATAAAATGTCAGTTAAAGCTTGCTAAACATATTTCTCTTATTTTAAATCCACAAGACTTCAGTTTCGGATAGACGTTATAAATATTTAATCGATGAGATGCGAATTCCTTTCCCAGGACAAAGCAGAAACATCTTTATTACACATTTACCGGCTATTGTATCGGAAATATTAAGAACTATTATTTAGACTAATTCCATTAAAACCTAATTTTTAAAAGAAGAAGGTTGTGATTATGTACAATATTGAAGACAGCACTTAACTCAGCTTCCCATTAGCTTATTTTTTAACCCTAACCACTTTCCCCTGGAGCGGACGAAGGCCGCGACCGACGTACAACCCAACACTGGCAAATGCTGCCCAAAAGTCGAGGAACTATCTAGGAGCTATGAATTAAATGTGCATTTGCAACGATATGGTCCATTTAAAGTTCGACTTGGCATGAATATTTATCGTTAATATGTCAATAATTTATTAATTAGCTACTGATTAATTAATTACATTACATCATTGTACTGGAATGTTTCTAATCATGCTATGGTATCTCTTGCCATGATTTTTATGTTTGCAAATAGCAGGCATTGCACATTATAATACGGCTCTTTAATATTCCCAAATAATTTTATTAGCGAGTTTAGCTTAATAATAAATAGGAAATAATAAAAATATTTTGACAACTGTATGACACGAATATTTATCGTTAATAGGTTAGCAATTTATCAATTGTACATATGGGATGGTACATATGGGGACCTATTCCGTCACATATATTTACGTGATACTTTCTAATGAAGTTCAAGTATTTTCAAGCCGTGCCGCGCGACTTCATAGGGATTTTGCTTGTACCAAAGCATATTAACTATAATGGAATGTGCATGTTATTTAGAAATGTATTTTGTTGTCAAAATAGGACATTATTCCCAAATGCATTACCCAAAATTATCTCTACCTAACTCGACATCTATACATTCTTCTGCATCCTGATAAGACAATCCTTTCCCAGGACAAAGCAGAAACATCTTTATTATACATTTACCGGCTATTGTATCGGACATATTATTTAGACTAATTCCATTAAAACCTAATTTTTAAAAGAAGAAGGTTGTGATTATGTACAATATTGAAGACAGCACTTAACTCAGCTTCCCATTAGCTTATTTTTATGATTAAGGTAATACATTTACAAAAGATTAAAGTGGTGAAATCGGAAAGTGGATATTTTTGCTCAGACATTAAACAGTTATTATTAAACGGTTCTTCTTCGAATAGCTCTTCGCATGTTATTATTTACGTAAAATAACAGCAATTATTATGATGTACTACAGGATATGATAATTAGTTTTATTTCATTAGAGCCGAAGTTGTGTAGCATGTTGTTAAAAATTTGTTTATTTATCTATATAATTGACAGTGCATAAAACACATATACATGCACCATTAATCCATGTAAAATTGTCCATATATTTATCCTATTTATATTCACTAGCAAATCCGAGTGCCGCAGCGAAAGTTCGATACAGACACCACAGACATGCGACTTAGTTAGAATAGAAATAACATCCTACAAATAATTAGCATAAATGTTTCATCTTGTAAAAAATTGCTCTCTATTAATAATAATTATGAATGAATTATTACGCTTCAAATAATAAACATCATGAACTTTGATTTTGAACCGCAGGTAGCGGAAATCTATGTATATTTGTAAAAGTTTTAAGTAATTATAAAATTTTATCTTAATTTACTTGGCTTTATTATGTATTAAATTAAACCTAAATATACTAACGAGCTATTTTACACGATTATCTAAGGTATTAAGTGCGTAAGTAAACGTGGTACACACTGATATACACGAAACATGTTTAAATATTGTAATATATATTAATTGATTAATAATATGTAATTTTTGAGTAAAGGGCAATGCAACTCAAAAGTGTCCGGCTCCCAAGAATAATGCCTTTTGCAATTGCCCTTTTGAGTTGCATTTTTTGCTCAGACATTGAAGATGAAGTAGTATTGAAGAAGATGAATTTGAAATACAACCAGAAAAATATTTAAGAAATGAGAAGATAGCGACGGATTGTTGATAACATTCACATGGTTTAAACACATATATACATATCACTCAGCTACTATCAATTTTAATGAAAATTATTATTTATGTAATGTGTTGACATTATTACCAAGACCATTGTTATTATTATTTACTTAACATTTACAACCCTTAAATCATGATTATTCTGCATTTTATTTACTTATTTACTTAACGATTATTCTGCAGAACATAACAGAAGAAATCTTATCCAAAGAAAAAACCAGTACGGACATGTTTTAAATACAAGTTATAGGTATTATTACCAAGACAAATACCGACATTATTCCATTGTTCAACAAGAAAGATTCATAATTGTATGGTTAAAAAGTAATGAGAATTATTGAATTATGTCCGAGTAAAGCAAACAAGTCCTGCGTGTATAATTTCATCGAGACAAATCATTTTAAGTTAAATTGTTTGTACGAGGCCATGAAATAAAAAAAGTAATCACATAAGTTGTTTGAAGTAATTACATGAAAGTAATTACATAAGGTAGACAATTGATATTACTGTTGTTTATTCCGCTAAATTCAAATGAGCAATTTCTATTATTCTTACAACAATATTATTGCGATATTATGTAGAACAATTACCATATGTGAAGAAGTGATGATGAAGATTTTAAAAACCATGGAAAATTATTGGCTTATTATTTGCCTGAACCTTATCACAAGAAAACAATTTACCTTACATTTGCAAGTGTATAACTATGGACCTATCGAACTATAACTACTATCCACCTTTATTACTTAGAAAAATTTTAGTTTTTCCGTAAAAAGAACTCCTAACAGGATGTGCTGTAACATGATTTATTCTTAGTGGTTGAACTAAGAAGATGAAATGAAAACATGCAATCTTTTATAATACGCGGCTTATGTCAGTACGTCACAAAATTTGGAAGGTCATTCTTAGGGGTGCTTATTTTTCTCTGTCTACCATTTTTGACTACAAACTACAAATTTCTCTGTCTACCATTTTTTAGGGTAACTTTTAGCGGGGAATCCGATTTTGAGGTCGAAATTTAGCTAAAATGTACCTAAATTTAGACAAAATTTAGACAAATTTTTCTCTGTCTACCATTTTTGAGGGCCCGAAGCCCAATTTTCTCTGTCTACCATTTTTGACTACAAACTACAAATTTCTCTGTCTACCATTTTTAGGGTAACTTTTAGCGGGGAATCCGATTTTGAGGTGGAAATTTAGCTAAAATGTACCTAAATTTAGACAAAATTTAGACAAATTTTTCTCTGTCTACCATTTTTGAGGCCCGAATCCCAATTTTCTCTGTCTACCATTTTTGACTACAAACTACAAATTTCTCTGTCTACCATTTTTAGGGTAACTTTTAGCGGGGAATCCGATTTTGAGGTCGAAATTTAGCTAAAATGTACCTAAATTTAGACAAAATTTAGACAAATTTTTCTCTGTCTACCATTTTTGAGGCCCGAATCCCAATTTTCTCTGTCTACCATTTTTGACTACAAACTACAAATTTCTCTGTCTACCATTTTTGAGGGCCCGAAGCCCAATTTTTCTCTGTCTACCATTTTTGACTACAAACTACAAATTTCTCTGTCTACCCCAAATACTTAGGCACCACAAATCCCCCGTTCGAGCGGCCGAAGGCCGCGAGGCTCCGCTGACAAAGCCAGGCACCCCCAAAATACTTAGGCACCACAAATCCCCCCCCCTTCGAGCGGCCGAAGGCCGCGGAGTGTCATTGACAAAGCTAGGCACCCCCCAAAAACTTAGGCACCACACAAACCCCCTTCGAGCGGCCGAAGGCCGCGAGTCTCACTGACAAAGCCAGGCACCTCCCAAAAACTTAGGCACCACAAATCTCCTCTTCGAGCGGGCGAAGGCCGCGACGCTCCGCTGACAAAGCCAGGTACCCCCAAATACTGAGGCACCACAAACCCCCCCCCCCCTCGAGCGGCCGAAGCCCGCGAGTCTCACTGACAAAGCCAGGCACCCCCAAATAATTAGGCACCACAAATCCCCCTTCGAGCGGCCGAAGGCCGCGAGTCTCACTGACAAAGCCAGGCATCCCCAAATAATTAATTGAGGGCCGAAGGCCCGACTATAAACCCAAATTGAGGGCCGAAGGCCCGAAATAGTCTCATGCTGCTCTACTCCCGAACAACCCAATCTGACCGCTGATGGCGGTGCGCGAAGCACCGCTGATGCAATTTTTGTATATTTGTCAAATAATTTTTTCCGAATTATCCATAACTAGCCATGGTGGACTGCTTTCGGCACTTGATTTTTAGTAGTAAAAGGAATTTATTAAGAGAGAGAGAGATCGCCGAACCTCCGAAGCAGCTTAAATTAGCCGAGCCGGCTAAGGCTGTCTTGAAGAAGCCTTCTCCTCCAAAAGCAGCGGCCACCAATCTCATGTTTATAGATATTCTGTGAACTTTATCTTGCTATGCCTTATTTAGAATTTTATTTATAAACATGCGGTTTTATTTAACCTATTATTTTACAAATCTTGTTTGTTTGTCTGACAGGTTCAGATCTCGGGATCCAATCGATAGATTTCTGTGATTTTTGGCTTATTCGACGTGCAATATTTGACTTTTTTATGCATGAATTTTTATATATTTTATACCGATCTATCGCATCTACCATAACTTAACTATATGTCATATGTATAACTTTATACTATTTACATATATCAACCGATCATGTTCATTGCATGATTATAATTATTTTTATCGTGGTATTATGAAATGATTAAACTCAGTCTATCAACTTTCTAAACTGACAACACCCACCATGAATCTGCCTTGAGGCATAATCGATATATTCACAATGTATCATATCATCATACACCTAAGCTAACTATATTGAGGTGGTAAAGTTACGCAAACTTGCATTCCTAACTATGCTGTTATATTTGCTATAAGATTTGCTGTCAATGAGAAAGACACGATTATTATATATTTACTAAATAACGCCATGCGAAGCAATATCTTCTCATGGAAGCAGTACTTGTTGTCGCATGTTGCAACATTACTCAATCCAGTTTAAATTTAACCGTGCATATAAAGTCGTTTGAAAACCTGATATTTGTGCATGCTTACTGATATGATATGTAATACTAATCCTTGTGGCGAAGTATATTAGCGGATCCTTAGGTATAAAGCTACAAGTCTTGATCTAAGCCTAATCAGTATGCCTGCCCCTAAGCAGGATTCGAGATCTGGACAATGCCCAAAATAGCCCCACTTTCGTGGATTTCGACCGATCCAAGGCCATTTTCCAGGAAAAATCTGGACCAAAAGTATCTCTTATTTTCATAATACTCTTTGACATATCACATTTCGATAATAATGACGAGATTGTATTTCTCTCATTTATCGACGACCTTGGCTGGGAGGAAATGCCCGGTTCCAATCATTCCGACGGACCTTTGCCCGTTCCATTTTCCAATACAGGAGAATTTATATAATCTTGTCATATTTACTGCAAACCCAATATAACGAGACCATTATTATTTCTCGCATTTATTTAAGAAAATTATTATCCGAAAATGTTTATTTACGCTATCTGTTGACATTATTACCAAGACCATTATTATTATTTACTTAACATTTGCAAGTGAATAAATAAGCAAGAAAAAATCATGATTACTATACATTTTATTTGTTACTATATTGTAAATACTTGAAAATGTTTCACTTCCAAAGATATATTCGAGCATGTGCGCATGAGATTTTTTTATAGAGATCATATCAACGAAATACACACAGTTAAAGCTCCATGAATAGTGTTACCGTAACTACTTTTATATCTCACACTACGTCACACAGTATTTTATTATAAACATAAAACTAGCCGATTTTTACATTTAATTTTACTTTAGTGAAGTGGGAAACATTCCTTATACTCAATCCTATCCAAAAGGGCTGACCTTCTTGCCCTAGGCAAGTCTTATGACTTTCAGGCTTGCCTAAGCCATCGGCTGTAATCTTATTATAAGTTATTATTTAAGTAAAACTACAGAAATTATTATGTTGAATATGTATTTACGGTTGTATTACTATACTTGCTGTTATTATCACTATTAAATTAAACTTATGAACTTTTAACTTGCTATGCTTTATTTAAACCACTATTTAAAATCATGGGAGGAAATGTGATGAAAAATGATTAATGATGAAAAATGATTAATTTGACGAGTTTATAAAATATAATTAAAGTATAGATTAAATTTTTTTTCTTTGATACTTAGAAACTAGACACTTGCCACTACATTTTTGGAATAAAAATCGACTACCCCTATTATGGAAATAAAAAGTTATGACCATTCCCCTTCGAATCACACTGGCAAATCCCCATGTGCGTAACTCTGGTAATAAGTATTATTGAGGTTTTTAAAATTACAAATTCACTTCTAATTAAAAAAATCAATACTTTTTTTAACGATTTTAATGTAAAAGATGGCAACTTTAGAACGTTTAACATTTCCATAAAATCCGATAAATTCTAAACTAATTTCTGGCACCAAGAATTATTAATTATATTATTAAAACTTGTAAAGTAAATGTTGGCGTCATTATAACTTTTAACATTTTTTGAATCCCTAGAACCCCCTAATTGCTAAAAATTTATTATTTTTATAAAAATTTTATAAATTTTATAACCGAAACCAATTCCAGAGACCTCTGTGCAAAAACTTGCGCATCTAGGTTTTAGGCTTAACTACCCTTATACTGGCATACTTTAGGCTTAGGCAAGACTTAGTCTTAGGCTTACGCGCCCGAACAACCCTTACTTTAGGGTATAGCTTGAGCTTAAGATCAAGCTTAAGATCAAGCGACAGCCTAAAGTAAGGGGTTGTTCGGGCGCTTAAGCCTAAGACTAAGTCTTGCCTAAGCCTATCCCTAAAGCCTAAGAAAATTTGTTGCCCTGGCATTGAGAATTATTAAGACTTGTGATTTGTAAGGTAAATGTTGGCGTCATTATAACTTTTAACATTTTTTGAATCCCTAGAACACCCGAATTGCTAAAAATTTATTATTTTTTATAAAAATTTTATAACCGAAACCAATTCCAGAGACCTCTACGCTCGGAACATGCAACAACAAGAAAAACAGGCGGCCGAAATTCGGCGTCGGAGAAAAGAACAAAACGAAGACGAAATCAGCCGGGGAACCGAGAGCGTTCGGTCGAATGTCGTCGAGAATGACGCTTAAATTGTTCTGTGATATAAATTTTTATTGAACGATGTGATAATTAATTTGTAAAAATTATGGAAAATGATTAATTTGACGAATTTGTAAAATATCTTATTATAAGTTATTATTTAAGTAAAACTACAGAAATTATTATGTTGAATATGTATTTACGGTTGTATTACTATACTTGCTGTTATTATCACTTATACAACACCATTTGCATAGATACAAAACACCATGAATAGTGTTATTGTAACTACTTTTATATCTCACCCTGCGTCACACAGTATTTTATTATAAACATACAACTATCCGATTTTTACATTTAATTCTACTTTAGTGAAGTGGAAAACATTCCTTATACTTATATCAATTCTATTATATGGTCTTTGTCA
The DNA here is from genome assembly GCA_022814885.1 of Ditylenchus destructor. Classification (NCBI taxonomy): domain Eukaryota; kingdom Metazoa; phylum Nematoda; class Chromadorea; order Rhabditida; family Anguinidae; genus Ditylenchus; species Ditylenchus destructor. Next base: position 14,150 of record JAKKPZ010000514.1, on the reverse strand, counting down.
TGATGATTTTTATAACGATTTTTATATTTTCTATTAAACAGGCTAAAATAATTATTACGTGAAAAGTATTATTACGTGTAAAGAAAATTTTGCGTTAATCACTAGACAATTATTTTCATTATTCGCTGTAGAACCAATTATTTGAGTATTGATATTATGGTTATATTAAATTTCTGGGGCAAGAACGAGATGTAGTTATTCATGATGGTAATTTAAAATAAACCATTAAAGATTCATACAGCACTGTTACAGTTATTATTTTAGTAATTTATTTTCATTTGCTTGCATGTTTATTCATTCACAATAAATATGAAGTAAATGATCAAATGCGAGTTTGGGGAAATTGGATTGAAAGCCGTCTATCAATCAAAATCCGACATAGTGGTTGGGTCTCGGGGAGCGACCGGGAGATATTGCATACCTCAGGGAGAAACGATACATACTATCATCACTATTTATTCACAATAATTACCAAAAAACGTACCTGTAAGGAATATATTGTTCTATGGCAATATATTTTGTTCCGATATATCCATAGGTAGTCAGTTCCATGAAAACAACAAAATAGTTATTAGTATTTATTACTTTTTACAAATTATGTTTAAATCTAGATCCATCAGTTTTGCTATTATATTCTATTGTATTTGTTATTTCACAACATTTTTGATTGATAATTTATGGATTCAGATAATAGTTGTAACTTAATCCTATATTAAATCTCCTTCAAATATTTCGTGTTAATTATTAGACTGTCTATGAAAACAACAACATATTTATTAGCATTTATTACCTTTTACGAATTATATTTAAATCACAAAGGCGAAAGATTGATTCAGGGAATAGTTATGCGCTAGCTTATATCTTATACCGTATAAGTATGTTAAATATATAACTTTTGGACAGAAGAGTAAAATCGATACATGATTATTAGGGACCGGATTCTTAGGTTCGAACCTAAAAAAACCTAAAAAACCTAAAAAGACCTATTTTGGCCTTTTTTGGGAAATTTTAGGATCGATCCTATTTTGCCTAAAATCGTAATTTTCCTGCCTAAAATAGGCAATTTTGACCAAAATTTGCCAAATTTTTCAAAAATTTTTGCAAAATTTTTGAAATTTTTCGGTAAATTTATAAAAAAATTTCTAAAAAAATTTTCAAAATTTTTTTTTTCAAAATTCAAAATTTTTGAAAAAAGGTGAAAATTTCGAAAAATTGGCAAATTTTGATCAAAATTTTGCAAAATTATCGATCCTAAAATGGCCTTTTTCTATCCTAAAATGCCGTTTTTTCGATCCTTTTTAGGATCCTAAAATGCGATTTTTCGATCCTAAAAATCCGGTCCCTAATGATTATTATCCATTAAATCAATCGTTAAGTGAAGAAAACAATCGCCACAAAATGTGCCCACAGGGCAATCTTCTCTAGGATATTCCTGGAGAAGGGTTATCCATTCGGCCAATAATCTCCCTTTCTCATGTGTCTGTTTTTTTCATTTTTGTTATTATGATTGCGTGTAGCGCTTATAATTTCATAATCATAAGTATATCTCCAACAGTATTTTATTCATTAATGAGATTATTTCTATATAATGATCACAACTACCTTAACGAAGTTCCAAAACACCCTGCATGATTTAAAAAACTACATTATATTCACAAAACCTTTCAACTACGGTATAAGACTATGGTATAACTAACCAAACGCCAAAAAACCCACATGTGTTTTTATTCCATTGGTTGAACGGAAAGGTTCATAATTAAATGGATAAAAAGTGGTATTAAGTTTAGTTTATATATTGGTCAACAGTTTTTATCGCTTAAAACATGTGTTTTTAGGAAAGAACGGACCAGTTTTGATTATCAGCGACTATTTTATTAATATTACTATTATCAGCGACATGGTGGTCTGAGATGATTTCCGTAATAGTTAGTCGGTTTCTATTCCATTGGTTCAACGAACAGGTTCATAATTAAATGGGTAAAAAGTGTTATTAAGTTTAGTCAAATATTTTACACTAGCGAAGTGGGGCCGCTTCGCGGCCCTCACTTCGCTAGGAAGCGGTTAGCGTGCACAGCGGGAGATTGGGTTCGTCATCGCTTCGCGCACCGCCATCAGTATGCCTCTCGGCTGTTGTTCGGGAGTAGAGCAGCATGAGACTATTTCGGGCTTCGGCCCTCAAGCAGTTTCCCAGCGCCCTTACCTCGCCCCGCGGGCCTCGCCCGCCCTAGGTTAGGGTGTATCAGTATGCCCTTCGCGCCCATTACAGTCGGGCCTGCGGCCCTCACTCGGCTGCGCCCGCCCTCGCGCGCTTCGCGCCGCTCGGCCGGCGCAGCCTCTATCTATGTCCGATTAAACATTTGTCTATATGTTTACCCATACGTTCTAAGTTCCCTCACATTCCAGGGGGAAGATCGGGGGTCCGCGCCCGACCACAAGACTGGCTCATCTGAAAATCAGATGAGCCAGATAATTAGGCAATAATCTCTGTAACATATTTGTTACAGACAGGCAAAAATCTCTGTAACATATTTGTTACAGACAGGCAAAAATCTCTGTAACATATTTGTTACAGACAGGCATATTTGTTACAGACAGGCAAAAATCTCTGTAACATATTTGTTACAGACAGGCAAAAATCTCTGTAACATTTTGTTACAGACAGGCAAAAATCTCTGTAACATATTTGTTACAGACAGGCAAAAAATCTCTGTAACATATTTGTTACAGACAGGCAAAATCTCTGTAACATATTTGTTACAGACAGGCAAAATCTCTGTAACATATTTGTTACAGACAGGCAAAAATCTCTGTAACATATTTGTTACAGACAGGCAAAAATCTCTGTAAGAATACAGAATGCCAAAAGGCGGGAATTTAAACCCGTGTGACGCACGCAGAATCCGCTTTAGCTTACTGGGGGGATTCAATTATTTAAAATATTTATCTCTAATACATGCTTTACAATATCCGGTTTGGTCACCATATGATATCTTATATCAAACCCTCTTTAATTCTCATTCTAATATTTATAAAGCTGGTTTTTATTTATCTATCTATAATTTATTAATGAGACTATTTCTATAATTATGATTACAACTAGTTTAACAAAGTTTGAAAACACCGTGCTGTTGCTACAGCATGATTTATAAAAACTACATTTATATTTACAAAAATTTTTACCTACTGTGTAGGACCATGTTATTGACCACTGTTATTATTTATTTAAAATTTCCCGTTTAAGCTAAAATTATTCCCCAATTAAGCTAAAAGTTGAAAAGAACATGATTATTATCTGTTTTATTTACTTAACTCTCGCAAGTATACTAAAGGTCGTGATATGTTGTCATTGCCTTGTTAATGGCATTCCATCAAGAGAGAAACTATTCACTGCACTTTTGATGCTTATCTGAAACTTTTTAATTCAAACTATTAACTAACTTTTATTATTACCAACGGTACTATTAGAATTTATTATTGACGATATTTTTATAATTATGACTACAAGTTGTTCCATACTTCGTTAAAGTGCATAAGAATGATTGTACGTGCCTCGGTTGCTACGTGGTCGAGAGCCTGGAAGGTTTCTTGGAAGTACAAATGCTATGAAAGCCCTTCAAGGTCTCTGTTCCATGGTATTGAACAATGGTATAACCATTTAGAAATATATCACATTTAGAAAAACTACATTTATATACACAAAAGCTTTTAACTATGGTATTTTCAACACACAACGCCAAAAAAGATTTGCGTTAAATTAAAACATCTATGCAAAGATTTAATGAGCATGAGGTTTCTACAACCTATTATAAAAAATAAATGCCGAAAAAAAATCTATGTGCATACATGGTAATTTTTGTGATCAATTGTGCTATAAAAGTTAAAGCGTTTCAAAATTTTGCGTTAATCACTAGACAATTATTTTCATTATTCGCTGTAGAACCAATTATTTGAGTATTGATATTATGGTTATATTAACCCTTCATTGCCTATATTGTCTATAATTTTGCTTACTTTATTTTGGAATAAATGTCTCAAATTTGTCTGCGGCAATTCTTTGTTGTTGCTTTGTTTGTTTGTTGTTGGACGCACCGCATTAGAAGACCAGACAATAGAAGACCGCAACGTTTTGAAGACCAAGGTAAATAGAAGACCAAAAAATTGAACTTCTAATGTCGTGCTTTTGGTTTTCTAATAGACCATATTTTGGTGTTCTAATGTGGTTTCTCCGCGTTTGCGTGGTAATGGCGATGTAAAGGTAATAATCGGTAAAGACATCGAATTATGCGTCTTAACCCTTCATTGCCGAGTGTATCCGAACGGATACGCTTTTGATTTGCTAAAGACTTCACAAAAAGAAAGAAATGAATGAGTGTTCATTATTCATACAAACAGCGTGTCTGTAAAAAGATCACATAGAAAAGAGAAATAAACAATGGCAGTCATCATGATTTTGATAAACAGCTCACCAAAAGGAAAGCTAATGGTAATGCAGACATTCTGCCTTTTTTCTATGGTTCCAGCAATGAAGGGTTAAATTTCTGGGTCAAGAACGAGATGTAGTTATTCATGATGGTAATTTAAAATAAACCATTAAAGATTCATACAGCACTGTTACAGTTATTATTTTAGTAATTTATTTTCATTTGCTGTAAATTTTGTGAGCGTCAGTCTATAAAGCTACTTCATTCATGATTTAAATTACTATAATTTGCTATAAATTCTTCGAATTATTACTTAAAGTTTACTTAACATTTGCAAGTTAATAACTACGGATGAAAAAATCATGATTACTATGCATTTTATTTAGAGTTTGTTATACATTTACATTATTTTATTGTACTCTACTTTATTCATATCTATTATTCATGCACCTCAATGTTGAACTTAAATTAGAATCTTTTTCGAAGAGAACGAAATGTACATGTTTTATATGAAAAGGTCTTAAACGTAACTGTCTGTCAAAGTACACTTAAAATTTAAATGTCTTCTAATTATAATGTGCGACAGAAAAAGATATTATCAAACGTTATTACATTATATTGAAAAAATAAACCGCTTTTATTATTGTTATTTTTATTTTTCAGGACATTCCATATTTATTTATTTATTTTTCCATTTGAAGCTCTGAAAAGACCAATCCAAAGCAAGGCAGCGAAAGTCTTGCTCCAGAGTGAGACTGACACACAACGCCAAAGATTTCACGTTTATTTCACGGCATGGAAGTATAACCGACTTGGAAACTTTACGTACAACCAACAAGCGTTGCATTTATACGTACATGTTGTTATTTATGCGTTTATTTAAGAATGTGCATCTTGATATTTTTTGTATAAGTGATTCAGTCCTAATTTAATACCATCTTCACTTTTATTACTTAGAAAAATTTTAGTTTTTCCGTAAAAAAGAACTCTTAACAGGATGTGCTAGAACATGATTTTTATTCTTAGTGGTTGAACTAAGAAGAAGATACTTGCAAGAACCTATGTTTGATCATGATTTATTATGAACCTTATTAAAATTTATTTATGTATAAAATTATGTATAAAATTTATTTATGTGATTACTATTTATTTAACCTTTCTGTTTTATCACATAGTGTATCCAAAAGATCTATTTACAAATATAGATAATATACATTATACAAATATAATCACAACTTATTATGACTAGCGATACGCCATTCGACATAGCAAAAATAACTTGAAAACTAACTTGTACTTATTTCCACATCATGTTATAGGAATCGCTCAGCTAATATCAATTTCGGCCATATTGTCGAAAATTATTATTAAAAATGTTTATTTATGCTATGTGTTGACATTATTATCAAGACCATTATTATTATTTACTTAACATTTGCAAGTGTATACCTATGGAAGGAAAACCATGATTACTATGCATTTCATTTACTTAAGTTATTGTAAAAACTTGAAAATATTTCATATCCCGCAAATGTATTGCAAAGATGATGTATTGCAAACATGATATTTTATTATTTTTTAAATTATTATTGCCACTACAATTACTCTATCAATAACAATTAATCACAGGTTATGCAATTAGCGAGTGTCCGCAAATTTAGAAATTTATTCTAACTTTGAAATTATCTAAAATCTGCTATTAACTTCTGTAATATTACGGCACGTGCCATAAGTGTTATTTGTTTAATCATAGTAATCCAATGGTTATTTGTAACCGAACACGCCAAGGTCATTATTCAAACCATTTTGGACAACTGATTATTTTTACTGTCATGTTATTAATAATTCAACTTATACCAGCTGCTCTATTTTCATTATTTTTATTTTTATCTATTAAGGGTTAACTGGTATTGGGGGTGAATGATTTTATTGGGTAATTTTAATCTAATTAATTAATTGTCCCCAATTTATTGATACTCTATGCTTTACTTAAACCTATATTTATTAACATGTAATTTTTATCTACTCATCAAATAATTTATTACCGAATTCCCTGTAATTTGAGTCAGTTTTTCACGAAAACTACTACACAATTGAGTATTATTCAATTTCTGTTTTTACCAGACACAACGCATCTTTATCCATTTTTCAAATAATTATTATTTATTATTTATATATATATATATATATATATATGTTGCAGTTAATAGTGATTTTCAGTTAATAGTGATGCTAACTAGTTAATAGTGATTATTTTGGTTATTTTGTTTTATTTTTCGATCTTTTTGTCCATTTTTGAGCATTTTTCACTATGTTGGCTATACATCTGATATTACTGTCTACATTCCAATCTGAATCTATATGTCTATCCATTCAAGATAAGGCTCACAGTTAGGGCTAGACAAATTTTTCATTATTTTAACGAGATATCAGTATCAGAGATAACAGTAATTTTGGGACAAGAGATGTATAAGAGCATTTGTTGTATCGAAAAAGAACATTTAAGCATATGACTTTTTTCTCAGATGCACAGAAAAAATTAGCAGTCTTAGAAGGTTACTGTTCCATGTTCAAATTTCATGTTACTCCATTCAATTTATCATGGCGAAAAAGGTATTCATGACGATGTACATTTTATACACCTGAGATTGAATTCAATCCTGTACACTTTGGAGGAAAATTATGACACCAATATACTTATTTCTCGCATAAATAATGAAAATCGAATTATTTTGATGCAAGCAGGAAAACTAAAAAATTTTAAAATATGTATTGGAATGGAGACAAAAAGTTGATATAGAGACAGTAATAATAGATTTATAGCCAATATAGTAAAAAATGCTCAAAAATGGACAAAAAGATCGAAAAATGAAACAAAATAACCAAAATAATCACTATTAACTAGTTAGCATCACTATTAACTAGTTAGCATCACTATTAACTAGTTAGCATCACTATTAACTGGCATTTCAGTTAGCATCACTATTAACTAGTTAGCATCACTATTAACTGAAAATCACTATTAACTGCAACATATATAAACATCATATATTTTGGTTTTACTCCAACTTTCCTAACACTCTAATTTCTAGCAATGGTCTGATATGAAAGACCATTTAACATGTCTAACTATATTAATATCTCATCTTGCTTTAAAGGTATGTGTAAAGCATTAATTTACTATTTTGGCTATTTTATTCAGACTGATTCCATGTTTTGTATAAAAAGGTCTAGAAAGTAACTGTTTATCAACGTACACTTAAAATATAAGTGTCTTCTAATTATTAATCCGGCATTATCAAACAAATTTTCTTGAGACTGATTCCATGATTTATATGACATGGTCTATAAATTAAATATCTTTGTCGTTGGGGGTATATAGCAGCGTCAAACAACACATATCATGTTTAGATATTCAATGAACTTTATCTTACTATGCCTTATTTAAAATTTTATTTATAAACATGCAGTATGATCTGATTCTATGATACACTTATCTGAGTTTTAGTTATTACTGGTTTACTACTACTTACTAGCCGATGCTTACATTTTATTCTACTTTAGTGAAGTGGGAAACATTCCTTACACTTATATCAATCCTATCCAAAATGTCTGACTTTCTTGCATCAGGCAAGTGTCGTGTAAGATTTTAAAAACCAAGGAAAATTATTGGCTTATTCTTTGCCAAACTTATTAACTACTTTTATGACAATTACCTTTATTAAAATTATATTACACTATTCGCGACGCATATATACTTTTAAGCCTATATATACTTTCAAGGCCTTTAACATAATGAGGTTATGGTTAAGCTAGGTACGGAGCCTAGCTATTTGTACGGAGCTAATAGTATTACTTTTGCTTTGAAAGCTATTACTTTTGCTTTGAAATATAATTATCTCAGCTTCCAAAAGCAACTTGTGCATTAGTCATGCATGACGTAATATCCCTAAATACTAAGCGGCAGCGTTTTGTCTGGAGTATGTTCTGCTCGTATATAATCCTAGCATGCACAACGATATCATGTTTAATTTCATCTTTATGCGTAAATATTTTATACTCACTTGCATATTAGTAAAACGAATTATTATTGCACACAAACAAATTCCGAATTAAGGAAGAAAATATCAGCATGGAATATTATTGGTATTCGTCTTCTTCTTATTACACTACATTTGAAGCATCTCTTGAAGCAATCAATGAAAATGGTTTACTTATTTATTATATTAAAGCAAACACTGTAAAGCCTAGTTGCAAAAACAGCTAGACTTAACGTAAAATATGAAACTAACTCTCAGAATATCTACATGAATTTAAGAATTATTTATATTGCAGTTTTTGTATTAATTAATGTTTCAAACCATGTCAAATTGTAGACAAATTGGGCGCATCCCTATATGGACCAGGGTTGTGCCGAGTGACTCGAAACTCGAAACTTTTAATATAACTCAACCATTTAATATATTCATCCAATGTACTACCGTATTCTAAGTATTTTAAGTTTCATGCGAAACATCCAGTAAATCGGTTTGAGAGTAAACATTAACATAGATCATAATTTATTTATTTTAAGATTTTGCAATATTACAAATAATAAACATAATTAAATGCCAAAAATAGTTTTTGAAAAAAAAGTATAATTACTTGCACATGTTTTATAACGAAAATTTGAGCCATATTGTCGTAAGTTGTTATTCAAAAATGTTTAATCGTGCTATGTATTGACATTATTACCAATTATTATTATTAACACATGCATCCCGAGCTTGCTAAAACCATGAAGAACAGAACAAATCATGATTATTATGCATTTTATTTACTTAACCCTCGTAAGTATACTATAGAGTGGAAATTATTTGTTATCGTGATATGTTGCCATCATTATCAACTGTTTAGTGATATTTTTTTTCTGCTATACGGGGGCCTGAGGCTCACCCCGTGACTATCTTCGAATTTGGATGTGACTATCCCATTAGAGGTTTGTTGAGTACCGGGAAGGGAGTCTAGGACATCCCCGACACAGTTCCCGCAGGCTGTTAGGCACAGCGGAGGCCAAAGGCCCTTTTCAGTGCTCCCTTGGTTAGGCCAGTACTCATTTACGCCGACCCACCGCCAGGGATGAGATTTTGGACCTAACACAAAGGAAAATAGGTCTTTCTGAGGTCTCCATGCCTTCTGCAGTCACTGATCTACGCGTGGTAGGGTAGACTTGGTCGTGACTAGACTAAGTTCCATTTTGATTCAATCCATGATAACTATAATTTTTGTTGAGAAAAGCGAAATCCAGGATTTTCCGATCCTGAAAAACTCAAAAATTTCGAGATAGGTTACGGCTGTCTTATAGCTCATTTTGCTTGGCTCACTGAGAGCTGTCGTTTGCGCTATCACACGCCGCATATGGTGCGGAGCGTAAAAGGTTGGATTTTCTGGGACAGGAGGATCGTGACGCAGACACTGCGGTTTAGGTAAGAGTGGATAGATAGCACTTTATAAATGAAATTAGAGAGAGAACGACAATGTGACACACTAGTTGACAGGTTAATAAAAGTACACATGGAATTAGATAATGAAATAAATAATTATAATAAAATAACTAAAAATAAAAACTAAATGTGTTGACCGGAAAGAATTAATAATAGATAAGGACATAGTAGGTAGCAATATTCTTCTGCTAATTAATAACCACAACTATTATGCTTGGACTTAAAATACACAATTTATAAGTAGGCAATTATTGTTAGTTAACCGGAAACAATTGAACGCGCAAATTTTTTGTCAATCAAATTAATGATCTAATTAGTTAGAATAGTACAAAAAATAATTCACGATGATCAATTACTTGCCGGCGTTGTATATAGAAAAGTATTTGTAAAGTTGTTGTATTTGAAAAGTGGTTTATAATAATGTCGAATAACAGTATATATTGTCTACTAAGTATTCGTTGCTTGTGAATTATAACTAGTTTTCAAAAGTAAAAATAGGTGAATATACCTGGAATAAGGTCTTAGGCTTGACATTTTTAATGACACAGGTGTTTAGTCTACTTACTAAATGGGATGCACTTTGTTGATATCTTGAGGTATTTGACTTTTGATAGAACGCTGAATAAATAACCAAATGCAAGTAAATGTAAAGCAAGTAGCCAGCTGTTTTTTATATAAACATGCTCCAGAACCTCCCTTGAGAATACCGTCACGACAACTACAATTTTTTTTTGGGATATACGGGGGCCTGAGGCTCACCCCGCGACTGAGCCGAAGCTCGATTTTTGCCCAGTTATGGCCTGGGCAGCCCTTTAATTTTCTGGCCGAAGCCATGGCCGTAGCCCCGTATATAGAGAGTACCGAGAGATTCACGGAGCCACCGACACTGACTGACAGAACCCCCCCTGGTTAGGCCAGTACTCATTTACGCCGACCCTCCGCACATACAGTGCAGACGAGGATGCACAGCTGAGTGGACCCCCCGGGGGGCCATAGTGGGCATCAACCCGGCCCCTTGCTGATTGGAAAGCCGAAGCTTAACCTACTCAGCCATACATGTGGCTGAGTAATCTTCTTACCACGGCTTTTCAAATTGGCTTCCAAATGCGCTTATATCTGTCTTTCTCGAAAAACTTTATTCAATAAATAATGCTTTCTTCAATAAATATGGATATTGGATAGAATTCGATATTACTCCGTCAAAATTGGAGCTCGCCCAGGTTTCAAACCAGGGCTGCAACCGGTATCCGGTTAATCGGTATCCGGTATCCGGCGTTTTTGGCCAACCGGTATCTAAACACCCCTAAGAATGCAGTCAGCGCCGCAGGCGAAAATTTTTCAAAATTTCGTAGAATATTTAAAAATTACAATGTCAGTTTTTGGCATACGGCGTAATTTTTGGGAAGAAGTTTGCCTGCGGCGCCATTATTCTTTCTTACTTTTCTGTTCTATTTCACTATTTTACAAATTAAACTAATTTTTTTCGCTAAAACTATTCTTTTCTATATCTTTTTCAGTAGTACAGTTTTGCATTTTGAATTTGATGCATTTATACTTCCAGATTAATTGAAAGATTTACAACATTTTCAAAGTCAATTTTGGCAAACAAGTTTAATATTCAACAAATTTACGCCTGCAGCGCTGTTTTCTGCTTAGCTTTGTAGTTTGTCCCATTGTTTTTTCAAAAATTTGAGCTAAAAATTTGTGAACTTTTCAATAAATATTCAAAAATTTCAATCTTATACAGATTTTGTGCGGTATATCGAAAGTGCGGTTAATCGGGTGTGCGGTATATCGAGAGAATTTTGTATGCAAAAAATCCTTCCATTGCAAAGTTGTGCGGATAAACGAAATTTCCTATATTTTTGGGGTTTTTTAAAAAAAAAAAATAAAATTTGAATTCCCGCTCAAAAAATTTTGATTTTTAAAAAAATTTTGACGATTTTTGCAAAATTTTTACCTAATATGGCAAAAATTTTAAAAATTTTTTGAAAAATTTGAAAAAAAAAAAGGGGGAAAATTTTGTATAAAAATTCAAATTTGCGCCAAAAAAAAGAACCATTTTTTTTGGGGATAAACGAAAAATTTTATTTGGGGAAATTTATTTTGGGGGTTCCAAAAAATCTGTGCGGTATATCGAGTTTAACCGCACAAAATGCGGTATATCGAGGGAATTTGCATAGAAAAAACCCCTTCCAGCCAGATTGTGCGGTAAATCGAAAGTGCGGCTTAGCGTGTGTGCGGTATATCGAGGTTCGACTGTACTAGCAAAAAAAGCAGCAATAAATTGCGAAAAAAACCCCGTGTAACATTTGTCTTTATATGTAAAATACCTTTAAAATTGAAAAATATCTTAAAACACCTAAAAATTAGCTAAAAATTGGCTAAACTATCTAATTTTTGTCTATTTATATTGGACATACGAAATACGAAAAACAGCAAAAAATTAGGAAGAAACCCATTTTGGGGGGGGGGGCAATTATAGGGAGGGGCGTAATTATTTCAATACCCCTCCAGAGGGGGGGCTCAATTATAGGGAGGGGCTCAATTAAAGAGGGGGGCTCAATTAAAGAAAATACGGTAACTCGCGTTTTTTCGAAAATACACGAACTGTGCATTTTTGGGCAAAAAAATCTTTAAAATTTCATAACGAGCAAAAACTGTGCGAGATGTTTGAAATTTTGTGAAAAATTAAATACTGAGGACCTGCTCCATCATATCTGGTGGGTGAAATACTCATCCGTATTGTTATTATTAAAATCTGTGGTCTCAAAGTTGACACATTTTACAGGGAAAAACGCAAAGTATACCTACTTTGAGGCCCAAAATCTTAATAATAACAATACGGAAAAATATTTCACCCACCAGGTATGATAGAGCAACACCTGAGGTTGCGTCCTAGCAAAAAAACATCTTTGATATCACACAATTTTATTTTTGGCTGAAATCGGCCGCCACGCTTTTTGACTCAAAATGCTCCCTGAGCGATGCTGAAAAGAGATGCCAAAAATTTTTTGGTATGATATCAGAAAAGTGGAGTTTTTGGCCAAAAAGTGTCATTTTCTTTTATTAGCTTCATTGGAAAGTACCCTAAAATCGCCCGCTACGGAGTGCATGATATGTGAAAATGTTCCCTGACAGATGCTAAACAGAGCCAGTCCTGTGGTCGGTAGCGCAGTGCTTGACCTTTCCCCTTGGAATGTGAGGGAACTTAGAGCAGAAATGGTACAACTCAATCTTACCGGTTACTCCACTCCCGAACAACCCAAGAACCACTTTAGCGGTTCCTCCTAACCTATGTGCGAAACTGTTGCAAAACCTATTGCTTCTGTAAAGTAGTCAGCAATGTTGATAAAAGTGGACGGGAGCCAAAGAAGAGGAAATCAATCGCCAATTTCTAGTGTGAGGTTCACTAAAGGACCACTGTCCCTTTCTCCAACAGGCGTCTTTAAGCCACAACACCTGGCAGCCGAAGCAATTACACACTCAGAATGTCCTTTCAAGAAAAATGAGAAAAAGGACAGAAATATGGCGATCAAATAAATCAATATGAATGAAAATAGACGAGAAAAGTGTCACAGAAAATGCCCGAATTGAGCGAACTTTGGTTTAAATTCGCCTTTTTGTTTAAATTTTGTTACTAAAAATTAGACAAAAGTTCATTTTTAATGTCTAGCAGACTATCATTTTAAAGAGCTTTTAAAGGCAAAATAAAGTCAAGTCTTTTACGCTGAAAGACTAACTTATTTTCGGTGCATGAATCTTTTTTTATCCTTACAACCCAAAGGTCCTTAAGACACTGATATGGGAGGTAATTTTGGCCGAAGCCCCGAAAATTTTCTTTTTATTAATCCTCAATTCAATTCAGTGAATACCGGGAAGGGAATAGAGCATCCCCGACACAGTTCCCGCAGGCCGTTAGGCTGGCAGCGGAGGCCAAAGGCCCTTTTCAGTGCTCCCCTGGTTAGGCCAGTACTCATTTACGCCGACCCTCCGCACATACAGTGCAGACGAGGGATGCACAGCTGAGTGGACTGCCCACATGGGCCATAGTGGGCATCGAACCCGGCCTTGCTGATTGGAAAGCCGAAGCTTAACCTACTCAGCCATACATGTGGCTGAGTAATCTTCTTACCACGGCTTTTCAAATTGGCTTCCAAATGCGCTTATATCTGTCTTTCTCGAAAAACTTTATTCAATAAATAATGCTTTCTTCAATAAATATGGATATTGGATAGAATTCGAT
>JAKKPZ010000513.1:0-29574 GCA_022814885.1 Ditylenchus destructor | reverse complement strand
AAAGATATTGTATTTTGCTTTGTTTTTGCCTGGTGTCTTAGAGAGACATTGTTTTCATTGTATGGGGCAAAATATTTTCACGCAAAAATATTTTCCTTCGTCTATTTTTTCTTTTTTCGAAAGTTCCAAAATAATTGGCTGACCTGTGAATAATTAAAGTTAAGGTTTTCTCGGAAATAGATAACAGAATTTGATGACGTGTCCTTAAAATTTACTTCTAATTTTATTGGTTTGAATCAATATTTCCATTGGGAACCACGAGTGCTTCAGTTTTCTGAGGTTCCCCAAAACTGTTTCAAAAATTTAAACAGAGATCAAATTTTATAGACTCAAATTAAATTTTCTTTATAGAACCAATGAGTGTTCTTTTTTGGAGCTGCCTAAAATTTTTCCAAAAATGTTGGGCTGATCCGTGGATCAAACACGGGGCCTCTCGCACCCAAAGCGAGAATCATATCACTAGACCAATCAGCCGCATAGGATTGATGCAAGCGAAAGAGCAGATATAGTGAAGGAGCTCCTTGATGGGATCTCCATACAAGGAAGCGGTTCCCCAGCTCCTTCAATCACGCAACTATATATGCTCTTTCTCTTGCATCAATCCCATGCGGCTGATTGGTCTAGTGATATGATTCTCGCTTTGGGTGCGAGAGGCCCCGTGTTTGATCCACGGATCAGCCCAACGTTTTTGGACCTTTGAAAAAATAGCCAAATGAAAATATGTTGCGTGAAAATATTTTTGCCATGCACGATGAAAACAATGTCTCTCTAAGACACCAAAAACAAAGCGAAAGACAATATCCTTTCTCCAAAAAAGGAAAAGGAACACCCATATCAGGGGTGGGCTTCGGGACGATTTTGAAATCCCGAAGCCCGAATCCCGAATGCCGAATTGAGATTTTAAAATCCCGAAGGCCGAATCCCGAATCCCGAATTGAGATTTTAAAATCCCGAAGGCCGAATCCCGAATCCCGAATTGAGATTTTAAAATCCCGAAGGCCGAATCCCGAAACCCGAATGGCCAAAAGTACCGAATTTTCCCGAATTTACCGAATCCGAATCCCGAATCCGAATCAAATCTCAAAAATCAACTTTTTTTCAAATTTTTGCCTGTTATCTATATTTTTTTACAATTTTTGGTGCATTTATATTATCAATTATTGTTTCAATTTGCATAAACGTCATTTGTTATCAAGTTGCATTGATATTGTCTACGAAAAAACGGTTTTTGACCATTTTTTTAACTTTTTTAGCCTTTTTGTCATATTTTTACTTATTTTATTACAATTATCACAAAATATTGACCAATTTTCGCGAAATTTTGGCAAAAATTTTAGACCAAAAATTAAAATTCTTGATGCGATACGGAAAAATAATTGCAGATTCGTAGTCAGCGCATCGAATACCCTAAAAGCACCTTTACAAAAAAATTGTGAAAAAATCTCGGCGCTTTCGAAGGTAGCGCGGCGAAAAATTTTTGACCTTTTATAGACCGGACCGGACTGGAAAAATTTTAATGAACCACCATTCCAAAATGAGAAATTACGCATTATCCAAAAGAGAGAAATTACGCTGATTTCTCTCTTTTCCCCCTCCACGGCGCTCTTTTCTCCTTAGTTTTGTAGTATGTCTCATTGTTTTCCAAAACTTTTGGCCGAAAATTTGTTAAATTTTCAATAAATATTTAAAAATTTCAATGTTATAATTTATTTCATTGATTTATTTTAGTCAATTTTTATAGAGAAAGCCAATTTTTTTCAAAAATTTGCCTGCGGCGCTTTTTTATTGCCCTATACCATTGTCTTTAGTCAGCAACAGGGAAAAACTCGCGGTAATAAAAGCGCCGCAGGCAAAAATTATTGAAAAAATGGGCTTTTTCTTTAAAAATTGATTAAAATAAATCAATGAAATGAATTATAACATTGAAATTTTTAATAATTTATTGAAAATTTAACAAATTTTCGGCCAAAAGTTTTGGAAAACAATGAGACATACTACAAAACTAAGGAGAAAAGAGCGCCGTGGAGGGGAAAAGAGAGAAATCAGCGTAATTTTTCGAAAAATTTCGCCTGCGGCGCTAATTTTCCTTCTCCACCAATGGTCCTACACTCAAGAATAAGAGATTAATTTTATATGCTAATAGTGCTTAACGAGACAAAAGTTGTCTAAAACAAGTTTTATGTTGTTTAGAAACAAAATGTTGTTTAAAACAAAAACAAGCATAATAATAATAAAATTATCTAATAAGAAGAATTCTAAAAAAATAGCGCCGCAGGCGAAAATTTTGAAGTTTGGAGTTACCTGACAATGAAAATTTTCACTATTTTCCCAAAGTTTTAAAAAATTTGCGCCCGACCGCGCCCGACAGGGCGCGGTCGGGCGAGGTCATTTTATCCAGTGCTTATTCGGGAAAATTCGGGAAAATTTGACAAATTCCCGAATACCGAATCCCGAATTGAGATTTTAAAATCCCGAAGGCCGAATCCCGAATGGCCAAAAGTACCGAATTTTCCCGAATCCGAATCCCGAATCCGAAGCCCACCCCTGACCCATATGTTCTATATGGAAATATTGATTCAAGTCTATAATTTGAAGTAATTCTGAGAGAAAATTTAATAAAATTGTCTATGTAAACACAACACAGTTATGTATTTCATATACGATATCAATACAATTCTCGAATCTTCTAGAATCTTGAACCATTCTACCCTTGGGTGGTTTCTCCGGTGGGATGCATTGTGATTTCAATTGCGCCGTCGGCCATGACTCTGCCACCGCCCGACACTCCCTTGCCTTCAAGTTCACCGCCGCCATTGATCAAACCGGCGCCGTCTTCTCGCACTTTAAAGTAAGCATGCGGTCTGATTGCCCTAAAAGTTCAAATAAATCATTGAGAAACGAAAATGAGTAAATTTTTTTGTAAAAATTTAGTTTTTAACCAAATTTCCATGCAAGACCTACGTTTAGGTCCGTGCAATTCGAAAGCAATGGAATGTTTAGTCTTGCCTTTAAATGGGCATAACTCTGGAATTTTCTGGGAATCAGACATTGCTATTACATCAAAAATTAAACCTTGGCCTACTTTCATATTTCAGTGCACTTGGTATCATATTGAAAAAATTTTCTGGAAAATTACGTTGGAAGCAAAAAAGCACTGTAGGAGCAAGACAAAGAATGATACAAACTGATTTCAAATTCAGTCCAGAGTAAAAATTAAAAGATGGTCACTTGAAAATTTGACTGATCTTTGATCTCTTATGGCCTTTTTATTTTTTGGAGTAACCTAACTTTTTATTTTCTAGGGTCCACATTTTATCAAAAAACGAAATATTTGTCTCTATGAGAATTTTCATCAATGGTGCATTCGAGAATACGAGGATTCTATATCTAAAACGTTAGCTTTAGAAAAAATTATCGCCTTTTCCATTTTTAGATTTAAGATAAAGTTTGTCATTCAAAAAAAGTTTTCCACCAAATCCAGAAAGTGCCTACTCGATCTCTTCCCGATTGCTCATCGTCAAAGTTATTGTATTCTCGTCTGTCAAGTTGTCATTTGTCTGGTGCAGAATAAGTTTTACACCGCCGTCGGCAGTGACATGTCCCTTGCCGGAGACGAGTCTGCCGCCGATCATTCCTCCGCCACGAAGTTCTTTGGTGCCATCTTTTCGGAATGTCAAATTGGCATCTCGGATTATTTGGGACATGGTATTAGAGCAATGGTAATTAGTGAGATGATCTACCTGTAAATCCAGGTAAACATTAGGTTTTTAAAACAAAAATGACACTACACATAGAATGGAATACATACATTTGAACTTTTCCCTTTAAAATATGGAAAAATCCCAATTTTAAAGGAAAAAGTACAAAAATCAAAGATCAAAGTTAAAATCTGATCCCGGATTTGGATTCAGAGTGGTCGATTTACTCTCCAAGGGATTCACCATATTGATTCGAAATGCCTTAAAAAGCCTCTTAGCCTTCATGCCACTGCACGCTTATCCACTATTGCGCCTGCTCAAACAACCCGCGAATTCGAACGTCAGAACTCATTCCTTGTTGATAATAGTACGCACACGAAGATCCCAAGGTATTAAAAACTATTTATGCCTCAAAAGTTACCAATTCTGGGTAATGATCGGCAAAAAATTGATTGCCGGAGCAATGTCCTATTCACATATTGTTTCTTTATCACATTAAAAATTTCGGCTGGAAGCCTTGAAAACGTGTTATTTGGCGGTTTATTGAGAGCTGGAGGACAATTACAGAGCCAATTTGCCATTTTTGAGACTTGACCGCAAAAATGGGAAAAATTCATAAGTCGATTCATAATCTCATTAAACATGTGCCCCGTTGGTCATCGGTTTGAATCCGGTACGGGGCTGTCATTTTTATTTTTGGTACATTTGGTAAAAGAGTAATCGCTCAGACTACAAATCACTGCGACATTCCTTTCCATAAAAGTTGCAAAATCATAACGGAACTCAGTTTTTTAAAGTTTCAATGGGCTATGAATATCAGTTATGTAAGCCAGAAAATTACTAAATAAGAACTTCAATGGGGGAACTGCGCTTATAAAACCCTTTGCGGTCTTATAAGCACCAAAGATCATAGATCAGTTTATGCTTTAGAAGAACGTTTTCAAGAAGAGAAAGTAAATAGTAATCCACTATTCCCGACATAAACATGCGAAGGCTGCGCGAAGTGTGTAAGGAAAGCAAAATAGCTCTCTGGTTATGGCATATGCTAATTATGGCTTATCCTATCCTTCATGCGCGAGGTTAGACAGGTGTAAACACCACCTTGCCTGGGGCAAACAAGAGTGAACAATAATATAAAGATTAGCCAAGCAAAAATTTGTACTTGATGTTTACCCTGTAAAGCTCAACGGCAGTTTTGTACTGTTTTTGCGCAGTGAAACTTAGTATGTACAAATTTTGGCATACGACGAAACATCTGAATTATTCCACAAAATGATCAATCCCGGATTTTTAACAAAAACATTAGCTCTATGGATTGATATCTATGGAATGAAAAATATGGCTAGGTACATATTTCATTTTAAAAATTTAAGCTCCGAAAAAATATCGCTTGCTTGAAACTGAAAAAGAATCAATTCTGAACTTAAAGGAGAATCTTCAATTTCTCAGATTTTAAGCCTTATCCTACCTCTGTTCCAGCAGTATCTTTTAGGATTTAGCTCCATCTTTTAGGATTTCATTTCTGAATTTCATGTACATTTTTTTATTGAATAAAGTTTTAAGAAAAACAACCGTACATTTCCTGGTAAATATAAAAAATGTTGTCGTTTTTTGCTTCGTTATAATTTCACGTCATGTTCTGATAACAATTTTTTCTGGAAATTTTCTCACGAAAAGTAAGTTTATGTCAAAATGGCTAGTCTTGGCCTTTTTGCTAATTTGCTTGAGGTGAAAGTACTTTGTAGTTTGGTACACGTCTTTGTCTTACATCTCAAGCTCATATGAGCTTCAACATATCGAATAATTTTAACTAAAAGTACTGGAACTAGTGCCGAATGTGACCTGCAGGAAATGTTTGTTCAAAAACAATTTATTTAACACTGAAAACAACAATGGCTTTGTTTAAAGCTCTTTGAGAACCTGAAGTTGAACTTTAGCATCAAAACAATTTGCATTCAAAAGGCCATTTGAATTTGCGCCGAGCATATATTGTGTTGGCGTTTCGCTGCTTGCTTGGCTTTCGCTGCGCATTGCTTCTACTGGTCGTCAATACTAACGCAATTATGTTGTTTCCCGGGTTACCAACCATTTAGTTCTATCATCTAAACTCTTAGTCCCGTTATTTTCTCAAGCGAGATTTTTGTTTGCCGATTACCTGAGAGTTTTTTGTTATTTTTTTTGTTAATTTCGTAAGTACTGCCCTATTTGGGATATCTGATTTAAACTATTACGTTATCCTCCCAGTAAGCTGGCCCGGTCATCCGAGCATGGGTTTGATCTTTGATGCCTTATTTTCTCTGTAAGGTATTTTGTCCGTCCCCCTTTTTTGGCTACAAACTACAAATTTTGTAATTTGTGGTTTTTTGCCATTTCAGGGCGAAATTTTTGGCAACTCGGGTTTTCGGATACGGGGAATCCGAATCCGGGCTCACATTTTGGGTTTCAGGATTCAGAATCGCTGAATCTGATGCGCCGTTGACTTTGCGTGAAAATGGTATCAAAATCACCGGGATTCGGCGCCCTTATAGATTTTCGACTATGGGGAACCTAACGCTGAAGTCAGATTTTGGGTATCTGGATTCAGAATCCCGGATTCTGATGCGCCGTGGACTCCCCCATCTTTGATGCCTTATTTTCATCGGTCAGAAAACCGTGACGATTTTTGACTACAAACTACAAATTTTGTAATTTACGGTTTTTTTGCCATTTCAGGTGGAAAATTTTTGGAACTCAGGGGTTTTCGGATACGGGGAAATTGAATCCGGGGTCAGATTTTGGGTTTCTGGATTCAGAATCCCGGATTCTGATGCACCGTTTACTTTACGTGAAAATGGTACCAAATCGCCAGTCCTGTGGTCGGGCGCGGAGCGCCCAACCTTCCCCCTTGGAATTTGAGGGAACTTGGAACATATAGGTAAGCATATAGACAAAATTTTTAACCAGACTCCCGAAGGGAGTCTCTGATGCTAGTCATCTATTACATCACCTTTGATGACATCACAGATTTTAGACATTCCGACCATCGAAGCAAAAAATGCGCAGATCCGAGCGACTCGATAAAAAGCTGGCGGCAACTCCCGAAAATGAACCCAAGGCAAAGAAAAGCCGATCGGACATCAGGTGAGTTTTTTAAAATCAAGTTTCTTAGGAAACAACAGGTGTTTTGTACCAGGGTTGTGCCGAGTGACTCGAAACTGGAAACTCGACTTTTTCGTCGACTCGAAAGTCGAAACTCGACTCGAAGAATTTTCGGCCGACTCGACTCGAAACTCGACTCGAACTGTTCGTCGACTCGGCACAACCCTGTTTTGTACTGAAGATTTATTTACCATATTCTCTGTATTACAGCCCGCGGGGGGCAGTCTGCAGTATCTGGACTCACCGGATTAGCCCCAATACAATACCAGTGACCCCCCCGCAGGGGCCTTTATACTTACATTTCCACAAATTTTGGCAAAATTTTTCTCTAACCTTTCATTTTACATACTCTTTCTCTTTCTCTACGGGGCAATATTAGAGGAATGGTTAGGTTACATAAAATGCGGTAATAGTAAAATTTTTTATTAAAAATATTCGCAACCAAATTCAAAGAATAATTTTATTACATTTCAGAATCTCAAAAATTGCAAAAATGGACAACGCACCGCTTGTTGAAGCGTTCAAATTCCTGAACTATACGCAGCTGGCGAAGAGCAGTCTGATTTCGAAGCGATTTCGGAATCAAATTCGCGCCAACCGTCATCGCTTGGCCCTTCTTCACGTCCCCTGGATTAAGATGGTGAGAATTTAGGTTTGATTGGTTATTGGTTCAGCGGAAAAACTAAAGCTTTCGACCCTGATTCAGAATCCGGGGTCCGTTTCGATTTAGGGTCGAGCCTAAGGGTCGAAAAAAAAGGTCGAACAAAGGGTCGAACTCCGTTCGACCGTTTTGATTAATAATCCTGTAACTGTTTATTGGCCGGGTTATGAATATATGTCCTTTTGCCAAAATATTCAAATTTGTGGCGCGAATTTAAATTTTTAGTATAAATCTTGATTTTTTTGGCAAATTTTCAAAAATATGCGCAAAAAATATCAAAAATTGGCAAAAAATCCAAAAAGTCATATTTTTTCTTAACAATTTGTGACGGGAATTCAAAATTGGTTTAAATTTTGGGAAAAATAACCAAAATTTTTCGACATTGGTAAATTAACGTCCCGAGGCGTTAATTATAAGTAATACGGTAAGTAATATCATCTTGACTGTTTCCAGAGATTCCCAAATCTTACTCCTCTTTTGCGAGCTGACCGTTCTGCTCACATCAAAATCTTGGACAGAATAGAGCCAAATATGGTCTCAGCTGAAGAAAACAACGAATGGGCCATTCTCCAGCAATACCCGAGACAAATTCCATTCGAAGCACAATACGATCGCAATTTTTATGAACTTGCCGCTTATGGTGTCGATAATGCTGTGGGAATCTCGAACTCTAAACTCAACGCACATGCTGAACTCAACCAGGAGAATTTATCCCAGGTTCATATTTAGTTCCCCCATCCTCAACTTTTTGAAAAAAAAACTTAGGGTCCCCTCTATGGTTTTTGGCAAAAATTTTAATAAAGAATTTTTTGCAAAAAAAACATAGGGGGGACCCTTTCGATTTTTTTAAAAGTTTTTCAGAAAATGATTTTTCGAACCATAGGGTCCCTCCTACGGTTTTTGGCATAAAATTTTTTAAAGTAATTTTTTTCAAAAAAACAGGGGGGACCGTATTGATTTTTTGAAAAGTTTTCAGAAAATGATTTTTGAAACTATAGAGCGCCCCATGGTTTTTGGGAAAAATTTTTTAAGATTTTTTTTTTGCAAAAAAAACATAGGGGGGACCGTATTGATTTTTTGAAAAAGTTCAGAAAATGATTTTTCAACCCATAGGGTCCCTCTATGGTTTTTTGCCTTATAAAATACCTTATAAAACATTTAGTTTCCCCGCCTCCCATCGGATGGGGAAACTAAAAATGAACCTTATTCCAGCATTTCATTCGTCTCCTCACCGACCCTTTCATTTACATTCGCTCTCTGGCACTGAGCTCTCAGGTCGATGTCTCAAATTTGTTGCCCGCGGCAATCGGCCCAGAGGACAGACGCCTGCGCTGTGAAGAACTCAAATTTTATATCGATGGTAACAGCCAAAATTTCATGAGGTGGATCAAAGATCACATGCGCTGTGACGAATTGCAAATTTACTGCATTCGCGGTATGTCGGTTTGTGACGGGAGACTGCTCAACGAAGCGGTGTTTGATCTCTTCGTGAGTGGAGCGCTCTGCACGTCTGACATCAAAGTGAAATATCGTGCGCGTTTTACAATCATCGTTGAATTCGCGCAGGTAAATAATTTTTAGTTCATGTCAGGTAATTAATTAGACTAGGGAAGCGACGCGGCCTACGCCGCGCTAAGTTACATCCGTGAAAATAGGGGGCCTTATTAGAGTCGGAAAAACTATTTTCTACCCAGTAACATCCCGCCCGGGAAAGTTCTGACCTCGTGAGAGACCTGGTGAGAATAACACGACCTCGTGAGAACAAATCTCGAATCTGACGTCAGATTCGGACTCAGCGCATCCGAAAACCCCCGGGTGCAAAAAATCAGCGTCGTAAATGCTTTGGTTTCAAAAATGTCATTTTTTGGCCAAAAAGTGGCTTATCCAAAAATTTTTTCAAAAATGCGCCAAATCAAAAAATGTAAAAAGCAGAGTGGTCCAGAATGGCCTCAGTATTCGATTGGGATCATAAAAACATTATTTGACATGGCCAAAACCCTTAAAAACACGTTTTTGTGTTTTGGCGCGAATTCAAAATTTGTGTTTCGGTTTTGAAAGTTTTGTCGGTTCTTTAGCTCAACTTTTGACTAATTAAACGTTGGTAAAACGTTGAAAAACAAAAGAAAGTTTGCAAAAATTTGGCAGATCGGCGGTTTAACACGACGTTTTAAGTTTGGCACCCGTACACCTGCCACCCGCGACAACTGCCACCGCGACAACTGCCACCTCGATAACAGGTGGCAGTTGTCATTTTCCCCTTGGGGGTGGCAGTTGTCCGGGTCCCGTTTTAATACGTAAATAAAAAATCACAACTACAGTTTTACATTTTATACCTTTAGAAGTTCATGGATCTCAAAAGCTGCAAACAAGGACACCAAATTGTCGCGTCTTTTGAATTCAATATCCCAGCCGGAACTGTGGAGGAATTGAAGGGCGAATGTGCGAAATTTATCGTAAAAGAAGAAGGAGATCATTGCACCTTTGAGTTCGTCAACAAGGATATCGGAAAGAAGTTGCAGATTGCTACCACAATAATTGGCAATCCAGATGATCGCCATTTGCCAACATATTTTTCGTTGAAGGTTTCAAATTTGTAATGACATTATATCCATTCATTATATCTCAAGTATGATCTCGGAAATATATAACACTCCGTTTTAACCCTTCATTGCCGAGCGTTCCAAATTTGGAACACTAACTTCATTTCCCAGCGTATCCGAAAGGATACGCAAATTTGGAGTAATTTTTCGCCAATTTTTTGGCCTCCTAACCCAAATCTGATATTGCCCTTATATAGCCAACTTTTTGTCCTGAATCAGGATATGTAACTTTTTTACCCATTTTTCTACGATTTTGCCCTGAAGAAGGGTCATTTTCGAGACACACCCCGAAAATCGAGGAAAATTGACGAATTTTGGGGGTCAGCGTAAATTTTGCAATTTCTAAAAACCGTCGTAACTTTCGAAATTTGGCACCTTTTGCGGAAATTAAAAAAAACTTGCCGAGTAAATCGGCTATGCGGAATCCAATAATCTTGTCAAATTCCGTGCAGGACCTGATTTTTCTGGTGCAAATTTGAATTCGCGCCAAATTTTCGAACCCGTGAAAATCGCCATTTTTTATCGAATTAAAAAAATATTATTTTTCCTGTTATCAGGGACCCAAATGAGCTCTGTATACCAAAAATCAGCAAAAAACCACGGTCGGGCAATGAAGGGTTAAATAAAAACTGCAATATATTTATATATTTATTTGGTTTCAAATTTGTAATAACAGTATATCCATTCATTATATCTCAAGTATGATCTCGGAAATATATAACACTCCGCTTTAAATAAAAATTGCAATATACAATAACTCAATTGAAAAAACCACGTTTGAATTAGCGGCTTTGGCGCGGTTGCGCCAAACCACTTCTGGAACATTCTAGAAGGGTGAGTAATGGCTCATATTAATGCTGCGGAGTGCTTTCGATTAAGCCATTACACACCCTTCTAGAATGTTCCAGAAGTGGTTTGGCGCAACCGCGCCAAAGCCGCCAATTCAAACGTGTTTTTTTAACCGAGCGTGATTCATCGTATTGTATCATTAATGATTCAATTGTATTCATCATTCAATGTATTGTATCTGAAATATGATCCCGGTAGCATATAACACTCCGTTTTAAATAAAACTGCAATACCGTAATACCTGTAATTACTACCCCGGGTAATAATTTTTCAAACGAGCTCCAGGGGGTAATAATTAGAGGGGGAAATAAATACAGGGAAAAAAATACAGGGGGAAATAAGAAATCAATGTCGACGCGCCGGAGGCGCGGAGAAAATTTTGTGAATTTTTTTATGAAAAACTAAAAATTTTTGGGATTTTTGGCCATTTTTCGAAAAATTTTTGAAAATTTAAACCAATTTTGAATTCCCGCCACAAATTATTTATAAGAGTTAAAAAAAGCATTTTTTGTACTTTTTCCGATTTTTTGACAATTTTTCAAAATTTGGAAAAATGTGTGCAAAAAATTCAAATTCGCGCCAAAAAATTGAATTTGCACCAAAAATTTGAATTTTTGGAAAAAAGACCATTTTAAAGGGGTAATAATTTCAGGGGGTAGCAATTACAGGGAATACGGTAATTTGTATACATTTTCTATTGTGACCAGGTTTTCCGAGCCAACAGTTTATTGAATAAAAAACTAATAAATATGAAATAAGGCAAGGTATACACATTTGTAATATTTGTCGCAAAATGTCACCGCTTCACGAGATTTCTCCATACTGGAACTGCACCAGCAGTTCCATGATCTTCGCCTTGGCCTTCTCCTTGGTGTGCTCGCTCATCCGCTGCATTTTCTTGAGCATTATCTTGCAGAAGAGCACGTCTTCCTCGTCGTCGTTTTGTGAGAAAGTTCCGGATCTGTTGGACGAGTGTTGATCCATACGGGCCCGTTTGTTACCGTATTCCTGTCTTTCATCTCTGAAATGTACTTTTATTTCAGAGTATAATTAGATAAAAAATTGGATTCAAAATTGAGAAAAAAGACTCAAAAGTATTATTGAGTAAATTTTTCAGATTAGTTTTACTTTTTATTTTTCTTCAATTTTCTAACAATATACTACCGTATTCTCTTTAATTACAGCCTACTCGCCCGTCGCACCGGTCGGCGGCGTTTATTTTTAAAATGAAAAAGTTCTAGAAGCTTCTATAAGTGTTTGGTACCAGAAGGTAGCCAAGACCCAGGGCTACCTTCTGGTACCAAACACTTCTAGAAGCTTCTAGAATATTTTCATTTAAAAAATAAACGCCGCCGACCGTCGTGACGGGCAAGGATTATGGGCTGCGTTACAATGAATAAAGTATGTAACTTTCAATTAAATTTTTCCAGTTTTTTTTCCCAATTTTTCGTCAAATTTTCGGATTTTTCTCCAAATTCCTCAAAACATTACAAATTTTTTACCTATTCTTCTCCCGTCCTTCGTCATTGGCCCTCTTCCGGCCCATATCCGAGTGGTCCCGTTGCACACTGTTTGAACCCTGCTGGCTCTGTCCCGGTTGATAGTCCTCAAAGTTGAAAGGTCGCTCAAAAGTCGTGATGACTTTCGCGGCCGCGTTTCGCTCAGAATTTTCATTCCATTCTGCGTTTGAATCATCATTGTTTCCCGGAGGCGATTCGAGAGAATCAGTGTTGCCATTAGCGACGACGTTCATTGCAAAGTCTGAAATTGCAACTTTTCATTAAAGTTTAAGCCCAAGCTTACATTTATATTTGCAGTTTACATCAAAGGTTAAACAAAGTTGAATCTTGAAGTCTTTTAACGCCCTCTGACTGCTTTTTCTTTAAAATTTTTCTCAAAAGTCTAAGCTTAAGTTTGGTCTCAAGCTTAGCATTCACTAAAATCTAAGCTTAAGCCTATAGATCTCTGAGCTTTGATCCAAGCTTAGACTAAAGATATTGTAAGGTCTATTCTTCTAGCTTGAACTTAAGTTCAAACTTAAGTTTAAGCTCACACATCACTTACTTGAAGCCAAGGGCAGTCAAGTCTAGCCTACCTTTTTTCATCTCAGACTTATACGCTCTTGAGTATAGGCCTAGTATATAACTTAAGTACCCACTTCAAATGGACTTGGTCCTCAGAAGACAAGATTGGGCTTACTGCTTAAGCCTAGGCTTAACTAACCCAACTCATAGTGGGCTTAGCTTAGGGCCATAAACCTTAGCTATAGGCTTGTGGTCTTAGGCTAGATCTGCAATATTCTAGAAAGCAGTTCTAGAAAATTCTAGAAAACATCAACGAAAACCGTGGATTCTAAATAGAGAGCATACGATACTTAAAGTTGGACTTACAGTTGTCCCTCGTTTATCGGAATCGATTTATTTTGCCGATTTCTTTCCGATAACTGAATTACCGATAAATGAGCGAAATTTGTATTGAAAAAATCCTCTCCAAAAAATTTTTTTCCGATAAACGAATTTTCGTTTAAAAATTAGAAATTTTTGACGCGAATTAGAATTTTTTTTGAAATAATTTTGCTATTTTTGCCCAATTTTAGGAAAATTTTTGACAAATTTATAAAAAGTGCGCTTAAAACAGCAAAATTTATAGAAAAAATTCAAATTTTTGACCGAAAATTTCGAATTTTTGGTGAAATTTTTGGTAAAATCGGCCAAAAATAGCAAAATTTTCAAATCAATAGAGGGTACCCAATTGTGTCATTTTTCCGAAATCGTTTCCGATAACTGAGGGAAATTTGTATGAAAAAAATCCGTTCCGGCCAAATCGTTTCCGATGAGTGAATTTTCCGATAAATGAGGTTCCGATAAACGAGGGACGACTGTATTCCTATCCTACCTTAAATTCCTAGTGTCTCTCGTCAAGATTCCTCCTAACACTAAGATCTCTAGAACATTCCTTAAGATAACCCCAAACTCAAATTTCCAAGCGAAACCCAACTCACAAAAAGTAAAGCTTACCCAAAATATAGTTTGTATTGCTCTCGCTCCGATTCACATTCTCGCCATTTGAAGGCACCGGACGCCTTTGGCTCTTGTTCGCCCCAGCTCCCTGACTTGCACTTTGAAATCCTGGCGCCGAATTGCTCTGCCCATACTCCAATCCCGAATCGTCCAGAAACATGAAATCGCTGAAAAAAGTTTTTTGATGCCAGAGGTAAACTAATGTCTAAGCTCCTACCTGGGCCGATCTCGAATGAACGGCGCGAGAAACAGCATTTCTTCAAAGTGGTGCCATCGAGGCGCAATGTTCTGCATCTGCTGCTTCCGGCACTCCTTCTTGAAGCGATCTCGGAGCGTCTTCCAGCGAGTGCGCACAAAATCGGCTAAAATTCCCAAAGTAAATTGCGTCAACTTTTTATTTCGGCAGTTCTTTAATGGCTTATACAATCACGCTCGGTTGAAAAACCACGTTTGAATTGGCGGGTTTGGCGCGGTTGCGCCAAACCACTTCTTGAACGTTCTAGAAGGGCGTGTAATAGCCCTATCCAGGGGTTCCATTTGTTCTTATTTATAAGATTTGTTCTTATTTTGAGGGTCCAAATCTTAGAAAAATAAAATGTTCTTATTTGTAAGATTTGTTCTTATTTTTGGCCAATGTTCTTATTTTGTTCTTATTTCACGCAATATCCATTTCCAAATGGGAATTTTTGAAATAAAAGCAACTTTTCCTAAAAATTTTCGCCTGCGGCGCTATTTGGATGCCATTTTTCCTCCAAGTATTTTTAAAAATAGTACAAATTTTTATGAATATCGCCTAAAATTGAAAAATTTTCGCCTGCGGCGCTATTTTTTCATTCATGCAGAATAAAATATTGGCATTATAGTTTCGGCGCGAATTTTAAAAATTTGAAAAAATGCACCCCTAAGAATGCACTTGGAAAAAATTTTTGCTAAAAAACCATAGGGGGGACCCTATGGTTTGAAAAAATTATAAAAATGTCCTTATTTTTGACCCCGAAATCTTAGTTTTTGGGGCAAATGTTCTTATTTTTGGACCCGACCCGATGGAACCCCTGGCCCTATCGAAAGCCCAGAACCTCAGCATTAATTTAAGCCATTAAACAACCTTCTAGAATGTTCCAGAAGTGGTTTGGCGCAACCGCGCCAAAGCCGCCAATTCAAACGCTATTAAATTTAATCGAGCATCATTGTATTAGCCTGGTAATGTTTGAGTAAGGAACATCCTGGGAAAAATTTGTGTTTGCTCTTTTCCTAACAGCATAGGAATCTAGGAAAAAAGTTGGGATAGAGGATGAGAACAATCCTATGGCATGTAGTTTATCTGACATTGATGGGTCTAACTCAACTTTTTACATACCGTATACCCTGTAATTAGACCTCCTCGCCCGTCACGACGGTCGGCGGCGTTTATTTTTAAAATGAACAAATTCTAGAAGCTTCCAGAAGAGTTTGGTACCAAAAGGTAGCCAAGACCCAGAGCTATCTTCTGGTACCAAACACTTCTGGAAGCTTCTAGAATTTTTCGTTTTAAAAATAAACGCCACCGACCATCGCGGCTGGCGAGTGGCTCTAATTACAGGAAAACGGTAGATTCCTACACTTGTTAGATTTTGAGCAGGCTGGAGAAAACCAAATAAAAATAGATGCCATAAAATATTCGGCCATTGCGATTCTGGATTAACTACTTGTTTACAATTTTTCTTAAAAAGTAACAGCATTCCTTACTTGGCTGTCCTAAAGTGGCCGCTACATCGTCCCACTCTTTATTCCGAATGTCATTCGACTTGTATCCGTCTGCGTTGAAGTCATAAAGTGCAGAGTGCATACTCACCAGCTGAATGATCCGGGAATTGAACCTAAAAATAAATAAAAACATAAAAAATATGGTTTTCCGAAATTCCAATCAAGTCTCTATTTAGCTTAAAAATCTCTCTATATTTTAGCGTAATCCGAGCTAAAGACAAACTTTACCCAATCTGATGACTTACCTGTGTCTCGTCTCTACAAAGTCAATGAGGTCGGAACTACTAAAAAAACTATAGTATATGGTTGAAAACTATAGTATAATTTTTAAATGCATTCATATGTTCCAGAAGCAGAGACAAAAATCAAAATGCATTTAAAAACTATACTATAGTTTTCAACCATAGTATAGTTTTTTAGTAGTTTTGACATTAAATACTACAAAGTCTAATTTAAGACTAGGCTTACAATTATTCATACTATTCGAGTTAGGTTAAACTAGATAGTTCTAGATAGCTATAAATTAGCTCAAGCTTAGTCTAATTAATGATTATATGCATAGCATAACTTGCTCTTATGCTTAAATCCAAGTTTAAGTAACTTTGAATATAAGTTTAAGCTTAACCCCCAAGCTTGAGCTTAAGCTTTACTCCTAAGTTTGAAGTTACAATCAAAATAGGCTAAGATCCCGAAATATGGATCAACAAGCTTGTTTAAATCTAACTAGGGAACCATCCTCACCGAAATGTCTCAAACTAATAATTGGATTGATCTCTGAACTTCAGGATTGCATAATGAGCTTGGGACACACTTTCGAGAAGGTAAATTTTTACCCAAGTACTACTTCTGTCACCGGAGGCTTATGCAATGTCTACGCAAGTGGGGGAAAGGGGGAGGAGATTTTGTATTTTTCTATCGCTTTTACTGCATAAAAATTCTCTCTCATTCCCCCGGCCAATCCCCCGGCGGATTCGCTTTGTGTAATGGTAAAAAATCAAATCGATTTGATTTTCTAGAACAAAGGAGTTTGTTTTGGAATAACAAAAATGAAATTGTCTTCTCTGAACAAAGCATTTTCGCACAGACATCAAATTTTGGTTGTGTACAGTCGACTCTCGATTTACCGCACACATCGGGTCTGGCGATTTTGTGCGGATAATCGAAAGTGCGGTTAATCGGGTGTGCGGTAAATCGAGAGAATTTTGTATGGAGAAAATTTTTCCAGTGCAAAGTTGTGCGGATAAACGAAATTTCCTATATTTTTTGTCATTTTTTCAATATAAAAATAAAATTTGAATTCCCGCCCAAAAAATTTTGAATTTTTTACTGAATTTTGGCCGATTTTTGCAAAAATTTTGGTAAATTTGGCAAATTTTTTGAAAAATTTTCGAAAAATTTGATGAAAAACAGGAAAATTTTGTATAAAAATTTAAATTTGCGCCAAAAACAGAACCATTTTTCTTTGTGCGGATAAACGAAAAATTTTACTTGGAAATTTCACTTTGGTTTCTCAAAAACCTGTGCGGTATATCGAGTTTATCCGCACAAAATGCGGTATATCGAGAGAATTTTGTATGAAAAAAATCCGTTCAAGTCCAAATATAGGGCAAAATCCAACTTAAAATCGATTTCGCACCATATTCTTTTGCACCAAAGAGGTTTTTCTTGCACCAAAACTTTAAATTCCCTACAATGGGCGCATACGCCCAAGGCTAAGTCTTGTCTAAGCCTAAACAAAATATAAGTTAGATAACTCCTAACCATTTCGCCTTTCAGATTATCATCCACTTCAGCTATTTTGCTAATTATACTCTACACGTCAAGAGTCACGTGGACGGTATGTTTTTGTGCAAAAAAAAAAATGAAAAAAAAACTTGAAAAAATCGTCTCGCTAAACGAGGGGAAGGGGATTTTGTATTTTTCTATCGCTTTTACTGCATAAAAATTCTCTCTCATTCCCCCGGCCAATCCCCCGGCGGATTCGCTTTGTGTAATGGTAAAAAATCAAATCGATTTGATTTTCTAGAACAAAGGAGTTTGTTTTGGAATAACAAAAATGAAATTGTCTTCTCTGAACAAAGCATTTTCGCACAGACATCAAATTTTGGTTGTGTATGCCATTGTGTATGTCGACAAAGACATGTTTTATGTCTGCTTTACAACGCTTTCTCTTCGGGGGATTGGACGAGAGAGTACAGCGCTGCGATTAAACTATAAGAAAAATACAAAATCCCCCGGGGGATTCCCCACGTGCGTAGACCTAGTGTTAAATCTGTTAAGGATTTTATCTTTTAAAATTGACTCCAAATATTTCGTGAAAATTTGTCACCCGACACCAGATTTTGCAGGAAATACAATTTTACTATATGATTTTTATGGTTTCATAGTAAAAAAGTAGAGAAATGGACATGACACAATTTTCTGGACAACCAGCTGAGTGCATTCGGGTATAGTAATGATTTATCAATGTATCCAAGTCACATTCCAGACAGATTCCAGGCGTTCGTTCTAGACATAACGGTTTGGGTGTCCATTATAAATTTTATTACTTAGTACTTAAAGTATATCCCTAATTACCTGAAGAGCTCTAAGTTTACCTAGTTAAAAGTACATTTAACCTAACTAGCAATCCAGAAAAGTTCAATCTACTCCCTTACAAACAACCCCATAGCATACCTGTCTTTGACATCTTTGTTGCCACTCGTCCCGCAAATGTCAGCCATGTCCATGTGTTCCATGGGAGATTCCGTCCGTTCCACTCCAGGCGACGCCGAAAGCTCTCGTTTCTGAAAAGGTCAAATATTAAAAAGAAAAAGTAAAGTGCAAAACCGACGATAGCGTTCTGCTTGACATTGTTGTCTGGAGGTGAAGACCCGTTACTCCTGTCGTCATTCCGACCAAAGTGCGCAAAGGCACTGAACTTGTTGTCGTATTCGTCGCCATCGAAATTGTTAGTGTCGAGCATATTCTCGCCTTCGTTTTGGTCGTACTAAAATTATACTTGCAATGGGAAGCTATAAAATTCAGATGTGACATTCGATTTCTCGTTTTTTTCTGGAAGAATCCAAGTTCCATAAATAATTGTATCGTTTTCCCTCTAATTAGTAGTCTCTCGCCCGTCACGACGGTCAGAGGCGTTTATTTTTAAAATAAAAAGTTCTAGAAGCTTGCAGAAGTGTTTGGTACCAGAAGGTAGCCAAGACCCAGGGCTACCTTCTGATACCAAACACTTCTGGAAGCTTCTAGAAATTTTTGTCATTTTAAAAATAAACGCCGCCGACCGTCGTGACGGGCGAGGATAGTCTAATTGTAGGGAATACGCTATTCATTTCTAGTTAACTTCGGTGCCCTAAAACGGTATCAAATGATCGGACCGGAAATCCCGGTGATTACTTATGTCTAAAGCCCGGATATAAAGTTTGTAACTAAAAAAGTTAGGTTTTTAGGTTTTTTAGGTATAAAAATCCTAAAAATTGTCCGTAAAAAATGGCCTCATCTACAAAAACGCCTTTCGGCCGCCGCGAAAATTTTTCAGTTCCTAAATTTTCCGAATTTCTATCCGAAAGGATAAAAGGCAAAAAAATCGCAAAAAATGGCTGATTTTTTCGACCTGTTAGCGATATCAAACAAACGTTTCTTTAATTAAAAGTCTATATAAAGAAGCATCAGCACGGTCTACATTCCGCGCGCACGAAAAAACGCACGCGTCTGAAAGTAGAGTCTTCTGATGCGTCATCAGACAAACAACAGCCTTCATCATGGGCAGACAAGTTTCGATCCAACCAAAATTAACTAAATGCTTGCTGATAATGTTTAATTGAACTGCCGCCTCTTCTATTTATGCTAGCGCTTCTTTGTATGGACTTTGAATTAAAGAAACGCTGTTTGATATCGCTAATAGGTTGAAAAAAATCAGCCATTTTTTGCGATTTTTTGCCTTTTTAGGCTTTATTTTTATTTTAGACAAATTAAAAGCTAAAAAATCAACAAAATTTTGGAAAAATCGGCAAAATATCTAATTTTTGAAAAAAATCAGAAAATTGAGGAATTGAAAATTTTTTTGCGATTTTACCCTTTATTGTTATTTTAGACAAATTAAAAGCTAAAAAATCAACAAAATTTTGGAAAAAGTCGGCAAAATATCCAAATCCGGCTTTTATTTATGTCTCTGCTACCGTTATATGCATTTTCGACTCACTTTTTCAAAATCCTCAAACTCCTCTTCCTGCATTTCGTCTTCTTGCGATCTAAAATCGGCATTTGCATTCGCGGCCAAGCCCTCTTGAACTCCGTTCGGATGGCTAGTCTTGGCCTTTTTGATAATTTGCTTGAGGTGAAAGTGTTTTGTGGTTTGGTACACGTCTTTGTGACGATACATCACGTGACCCCACATACGTTTTGTGGTCGAGTTCTGACCCTAAAAACGTTATACATTAGCTATTATGATGAGTAATCTAAATTTTAAAGTGCATTTAGATTTTTTTGATAGAAAATAAAATTTGATTTTCATTGAAAGTGAAAGTTATTTGTCAAATGAGAGTTTTTTACTTTTAAAAATTTTTACCCGAGACCCTTTTTCGATGCTTAGCATTTAAAATTCTTAAAAGACCTAAGTAACAAGTGTCTTACAAAGACGTTTCTCTGATCTACCGTATTCCCTGTAATTAAAGCCCACCTCACCTGTCACGACGGTCGGCGGCGTTTATTTTTTAAATGACAAAAATTCTAGAAGCTTCCAGAAGTGTTTGGTACCAAAATGTAGCCAAGACCCAGAGCTACATTTTGGTACCAAACACTTCTGGAAGCTTCTAGAACTTTTTCATTTTCAGATCCAAATTCTTCTCGCCCGTCGCGGCAATCGGCGGCGTTTATTTTTAAAAAGGAGAAAATTCTAGAAGCTTGCAGAAGTGTTTGGTACCAGAAGGTAGCCAAGACCCAGGGCTACCTTCTGGTACCAAACACTTCTGGAAGCTTCTAGAACTTTTTAATTTTAAAAATAAACGCCGCTGACTGTCGTGACGGGCTCTAATTACATAGAATACGGTATTTATTGCTTATCTTACGTAACATATTTAGGGCTTTTCGGTATATCTTTTCCAAGGATTCAAACTAAAAATCTTCACCTGAGGCATTTCAGTCCCGCAAATAGTGCACCGGACTATCGCCAACTTTTCTTCCCAATCGGAACCTTCGCCAATTTTCGTGAAATGGTTCCAAATTTCAGAGGCCGGTTTTGCTGCGAAACCATAGGCGCGCGAAGAAGCCGTGCGAGAATTTTGGCCGCTGGCAGAAGTTCTCTTAATATTTTGGACATTGGACGCAATCATTTTTTTTGTGGCCGGACACCTAAAAAGTGAGCTAGTTACGTGAGAAAACAGACATAAAATCGACCAATTGACAGAAAAGTATAATACAAATTTATAAATTTTCAATTTTACGGTATTTTTGCAAAAAGGTTCGCTTCTACAAAAGTTTTGCTACAATTTATGACCGTTTTTGTACAAAAATATACCAATAAATGAAAAATCGATGTTTGTATACTTTTCCTAAGATTTTTGAAGGTCTTCTGAAGGTCTATTCCAAAAAATTTTTGTAGTTTTTTGCAAAAAAAATGCAATTGGCACGAAATTCGGAAAATATACAAAATCTTGAACCTAACGGATTTTCATGGACTATATTTCGGGAAACGGTTTGGAAAACAAAAAACTCATAGGGATCCAAATAATTTGGTAAAGTAATCTAATCAAGCTCAATCTATCATCGATAATAGTTCAAAGATCAAAACCGCTTTCAAACCGAAACATCTCAAAATCCAGCAAATCCGAACCAAAAAATCCGGCCAAAATCGCTTCTACAAAATTTTTGCTACACTTGAAACCGTTTTTTGTACAAAAATATATCAATAAATGTAAAATCGATGTTTTTGTACTTTTCCTGAGATTTTTGAAGGTCAAGATTCCAAACTTTTTTATTTTTTCAAAAATTGCAATTTGCTCGAAATTTGGAAAACCTAAAACTAAATTTTGAAAACACACAAAATCTTGAACCTAACGGACTTTCACGGACTATATTCCGGCAAAAAACGGTTTGGAACACAAAAATTGAGACTTCATCCAAAATACGGAAAAGGTCTTTGGAGTAAGATCTAGATTAATCTAGTCTAGATTAATTTAGTCTAGATGAATCTAGATCCAATCATGCCTATTCCAATTTGATCAGATCCGCTTTCAAACCGAAAAATCTCACAATCCAGGAAAGCCGAACCAAAAATCCAGCCAAAGCGCTACCAACCAACAAAATCAGGAATGAAAACAGACCGCTGCGGCGATGGCGACGCTCCCCTTCCCTCAAAGTCACACAGCACTAGTCCGCTGTCCGTCGGCCGCCGACGACGAGTTGGGAAGAAATAATTGATGCGGCCCGCCCGCCGATCTCGCTGCTGAGTTGGGTCGTCGTCGTCGTCGGCAGCGGCGTCGTCGTCGCCCCACACACCCAGTCCAAAGCGTCCTGGTCGGGGTTTCATCACACAGCCCAAGGCTGCCCTTCCGCTCGCCTGCCTCGCTTTTTTCTCTGCCCGTCTGACGCTCTCCTCTCTCTACGTACAGGAGAACATGCGGGGGGTTGTGTGTTTCCAACGGTCGGGCTGCCCTTGCCGCTGCCCTTGCCGATGGATACCAAGCGAGCAGCCTACCGCCGAGGATCCGCGTGTGGGCTGGGAAGAGTCGTCCTGGGTTCTTTGGTGGTTCTTCGGGGGGAAGGGGGCTGGGGGTGAAGGGAAGTGTGGATGGGGGGGGGAAGCTGGGAGGAGTGTGTGGGCCGGCCTGGGCAGCCCGACTCTTCTCACTGGAAAAGACTCTCTCTCTCTGTGGAAAAGACGAAAGAGAACGCTTCTGTTTGGAAAGAGTGTGGGTTAGAGAAACAGAGAGTATGAGAGAGAGAGAGTATGAGAGAGCGAGGCTAGAGCGGTGTGAACAGAGACGGCGCCTGGAAGAGCGGTGGACCGGAAAATGTGTGAGGACAGTTCGACTTTGATCGGGTCGTTTTAGTGTTTCAGCGCAGGTGAAATGGATCAGATGAGGTAAGGTTCGAGAATGTGAAGTCAAGAGTTGAAGAAGGGAGGCTTGGGTTTTGGAAAAGTGAAATCCAGGAAATTATTGGGTAGAAATTTTTGAATAAAACTTGTTCTGAAACAATTTTTTTTCGAAATTTTGAGTGTTGGGTTGGCCGGCGGCGTTGATGTATTTGAGACTTGACTAGAATTGTTTTGGTGACAAAAAAAAGTTTTTTATTTGCGAAAAATGAAGGTTTGATTACTTTTTTTCTTTTGGTTTTTCATTCTATAAAAGTTTTGCCGATATAAAGCAATCAATTTGCTCAGAGCCAACATGTGCCTCATTGGCTCAGTGACAGAGCGTCTGTCTCGTAAACAGAAGGTCGCTGGTTTGATTCCAGCATGGGGCAGCTCAATTTTTATTCGCATCGGAGCATCTTCATCGGCATCTTCACCATTTTTTGAGATCTTTTTGAAATCTTCACCATTTCCTGTTTTAAAGCTATTTTTGAGCAAATTTTTAAAAATTTTGGTATTTTTTGAACCAAAATGTCCCAAATTTCACAATTTTTTGGATATTTATCGAAAATTGGCGGCCCAAAGATTTGTAAAAAAAGAAAGAGAAAATTTCATAAGTTAAATTCCGCCGTTAAAGTCCGCCGAGTAAAAACTGGACTTTTTTTACTCACTATGTCTCGCCTGAGATTATATTTGGTATTCTATATTTCATCATGCATTTTTCTTTCACGTATCTCACGTTCACTTTTCTGCTAATTTCAACTTCCGCGCTCCAAAAATGCGCCAATATCGAAAAAATTACCGTTCACACCAAAAGCGGTGACATCGATGGAAGACTTTACAAAACTCCCAGTTCTGCTAATCTTGCTCTGATATACGTTAGTATTGCCGGCGGTGGATGGCGCAGTCCTTTTCATGGACAAATGTACTCTAATCTCGCATCAAAGTGAAAAAGGGCATCGCTAGCTTTCAAATAAAGTATCGTCATCCAAATCATTTGGAGGATTGCACCTATGACACTCTGGAGACTCTCAAGTACTTGAGAAATAAAGAATCAAAAGTGCAAGTTAGGAGGTCAAAATTGTTTTTTGTCAGTTTGTGAAAAAAATTTTGACTATGAAAATCTTGGCCAAACTTTTTTCACCAAGCAAGTCTGAACTTGGAGAAAGGCTAAATTTTGCCATAAATTATGTCAACTCGTATCCTTAGGCAGAATTGGGCATTCAATCGGCGGTACTGTCGTCTGTCAAGCTGCGGGAAGAGACGAGACCGGCAAGTCAAAGCAATTGTTACAGAGGCAACTCAATCCGCGGGCGTCGATATGTGTGGCCGGTCCGTTTATCTACGGAACAGAGGACACCATTTTGTCAAGAGCCAAAAATGCCCAAGATCGTGAAAGATCCTCATGGATTTGGATACGAAAGAATTGCGGAATACATTGAGATGGAAATCCAAAATGGTTCAGCAAATGTCTAGGGAATTAACTGTTGATCATTGATCTTTGATCAGTGGTCATTGATCTTTGTTCTTGAGGTTACACTAAAAATGCGGCTGCATTACAGAGCGTGGTTCTCACGAAGACCAAAGTTCAACTTTAAGAATGTGGTGAATCATAACTTAAAATCCCGTTTATTTTGACCGTAGTATGCGATATAATTTGATACTGTACTTAATAGATACTTGAGTATAAAATAATGATACATTCTGTACCAAAATGAAATATGCTGATTTTTTTCCAGGATGAGGTATGATAGAGAGATATACTGTTGTTTCGTGTCTGTATGATAGGAGATCTCGAATACAATTGCGGTATTGCACAGTTCATTTCGCAGGAGGCGGCGGGGCCGTGGCTGTAATAATTACCGTAGTAACAATTCCATTTCTGTCCATAATTAAAAAGTACTAACTATTCAAAATTTGAAACGTCGATTTAAATTTTCTTCCGTATCTTTAGAATTTTCTAGAAATTTCCGAAATTTTTTGACACTATACATAATTTTCTGCAATTATAAAAATTTGGGAAAATTCTAGAACGTCCAAGAAAATTAAAACCTAAAAAACTTTTCTGCGAAAAAGTTTTTGAGCGTTCGAGAGTAGAATAAAAAAGTGAATAATTAAACCATCTTAGTTTTTCTCATTGTTTTTATTACTGTTAAAAAATAATGAAAAAAGTACAAATGCAAAAGTTTCAGAGTTTGTTTCAAGCATTTTAAAGTACAAACTATTTACCGCTGCAGCAGGACCTTCCATTTATGGTTTCACTCATGACTTGTGTTGGATTTACTACACACCTTCCACCGGCATTCTCGCATTCACTCTTCAAACGATTGTCCGGCGGGCCGAGGCATGCTGAACAAAAAGGTTAAAAATACACAGAAAATTTTCTGATCATAAGTAAAGACCCCAAAAATATTTTTAAAATAAAAAAATATTTAAAAAATATTTTGGACTTTTTTAAACTAAAATATTTTTAAAATATTTTTTTATTTAAAAAATATTTTCCATATTTTGGGAATTTTACTTATATTTTAGTAAATATTTTGGCATTTTTGGACAAATTTTGTGATTTTTATTTGGCGGAGAAATTTTACCAAAAAAATTTTGATGAAAAAATTTTTTTACAAAATTTATCAAATAAATTTTTTTTTATTTTGGCATTTTTTTTTCCAAAATTTGTTATATTTTGTTGAATTTTGGCTTTTAATTTAATCTGAAGTAATAACAATGAAGGCTAAAAAAGCAGAATTAAAGTCTAGAATCGGCAAAAAATAGCTAATTAAAAAAATATTTTTTTAAATATTTTACGATTTTTTTAAATAATTTAATTAATTAAAACCGGAATTAAAAAAAATATTTTTGGGGTCTTTAATCATAAGAGATGTGGGTGGTCTTGAGTTATGTTATATTTGCGGTAAGCAGGGCAATGTCCCCGGAAATCCTTCGACTCCCACATACCGAGTCCCAATCAAAATGCCCCAGAAAATCACATAAAACTCCTTGGGGAGGTAGAAGCCTTCGAAAGCAACACGCTTTCACAATTTTGGCAAAAATGATGATTTCGCTAAATGATCAGTCATTTTTGCCAAAATTGTGGAAAGTCTGTTGCTTTTGAAGACTCCTAGCTTCCCAGGGAAGCAAGTTGACCTACGGCACGTTATACTTTTCTAGAATCCTGACAAAATTTGCTACTCAGTGACGCAAAAAACCTGACCAAGAAATGGTCTCGACACGAAAATAGGGTTCAAACGGACAAGTCGTATGAAAAAATGAGTGATCTCACTATTTTCTTGATTTGATAATTATTTTGTTGTCACATTGTATTGGTTTTGCGTTTATATAAAATTCCCCATTCATAGCTACAAATTAAAAAAAAGATCAGCGTAACATGTCCATTATTTCATAATTTTACAAGCAATTCAAAAAGGCAAAAATATTTGCTCAAAAGTTTTTCGCACTAATTCTACGCCAGCCCAATGACGAATTGTCAAAAACTCACAAAAAAGGCGGCAATTTGAATCGGGTTTTCGGGTAAAACGGTCTAACTTTGTCTAAATGTAGTCTATATCTGTCTAAAATACTCTAAAAACATCACTCTACACTCTAAAACTGTTTGTATAAAGCCGAAACCATAATCTTTCTTCTCGAGTATCAGAGCTCACTTTAACTTGTGACTTACATGAAATCATAGCAGTGGTGATCAGATTTGGTACATCCGCAGGGCATTTGAACTTGCAGCAAGACACGCCCCGTCCCTGGGCAGGAGTTGCGTCCGGATCTGGCGTGCATTGGGCATACTGTTCTTTATCGCAGTCAGTCTTCTCACCGGGAGCAGGCACCTTGCACGCTGCAATGAACATTATTGATTACATACATTCTGGTCCAATTTCAATTGGGATAGAGATTTGAAGGGAAACATTCCGGGTATTGGCAAGATTTGTACTTTTTAAAATCTTATTGCGATTTTGTGAACATTTTTGATTTCTTTTTTGATCAAAATCAGGAAAACTCAAAATTTGAATTCAAAATTTCGCATAAATCGCCAAAATTTGGACAAAAAATTTCAAAAGTTTGCATGGAGTTACAATCACGCTCGGTTGAAAAAAACCATGTTTGAATTGGCGGCTTTGGCGCGATTGCGCCAAACCACTTCTGGAACATTCTAGAAAAGTGAGTAATGGCTCATATTAATGCTGAGGATCTGAGCTTTCGATTAAGCCATTACTCACTTTTCTAGAATGTTCCAGAAGTGGTTTGGCGCAAACGCGCCAAAGCCTCCAATTCAAACGTGGTTATTTCCAACCGAGCGTGATTGTATGACATAAAACAGGATATTCGCTACATTTAGTCAATTTTGAATGAAGTTTTCAAAAATATGATAATATAAATACCCCAAAAACTTCCAAAAAAAATTTTGTGTTAAAAGTACATTGCTGGTAAAAATCTAAGAGTGCTATTCAAAATGAATAATACTTACAAATTTTCGGCTCAAAAATCATGTTGGTTCCACAATTTGGAACAGCCCAGCAGGTGGTCCACAATGACGCAAATAGAATGCAAAGCTTGAATCCGGACCACATTCTCGGCTATGATCACCCTAGGCTATGTTCAAGCAATAGAAAGTGAAATGAAAACAGGTACTTATAGGCCAAAAGAAACAACTTGTGACTGATACTGCTTGAAGAATCTCGCTTATTTATAGAAAAAAGTGACTGCTAGAAGGCAACTTCTCACTCTTGAATTTGAAATATTGGCCTCGTTCCTCAGAAGAAAAAAGGTGACAGTTAGGAAAAAATGCATAGTTTCACAAAAGAGAACTTGAAAAGAAAAAATTTGTGCTTGTTTTGATAAAAATTTTGTCAAACAATGTACCATGCGGTCGATTCCTAGGTCGCACCTGGCAGATAGCCATTTTTGGGCAATAGAGAGCAGAATTGCTTGTTATGTGGGTGGTCCGCGCGCAGGTTTCGCACAGGTTGGCAGAGTACTTTGTCAGGTACCCAGAGAAATGTTCAGGGAGGCCGTGACAGGTAGGAAAAATTTCCTCTTCCTCGCGCGTACCTGGTCGAACGTAGGCTTGTTTTCCAATACACACCTTTCTGGTCCAGTTTCTGGCAATGTCGAGTTTGTTTATTGGTCGTACAGGTGACGTGTGAACCAGGAAGTTACCGCTACTTTTTCTCAGGTATAGTTGTGTGAGTAGCCACTAGAAGACAACTTTTCACTCCGAAACATTTTCGAGAACGTTGACGAGGAAGTCTTGAAGACGAGAACGTTGAGAATAAAATCGATACAAGGTATGTTTGCGAGAAAAATTGATTTGTGCATTGATCCCGAGGTTTGGAAGAAAATTTTAGGAGAAGCGATACTCGAACCAAATTTCGAGTACCTATATTTTGAGAACTACTTTCTCTCAGTTTTCCAGTAGAATCAGGAAAAGGGAAATGAAAAAGAGAAAATATACCAAAAAGTAAAAATTTCCAGAAAAAGCCTCAAAAATAGAAAATATCCACAAAAATAATAAAAAAAATTGCCAAAATCTGCCAGTTTTTTGTAAAAATTTTTCAAAAATCTGGGGAAATGGCGGTTTTAGGATCATAAAATGATGATTTTAGGCAAAATAGGTACATATCAAAAATTTCCGAAAAAAGCCAAAATAGTATTTTTTAGAAATTTTAGGATTTTTTAGGTATATACCTAAGAATCCGCACCCTATTTATGACGTCATACTTTCAACATTTCTGTAACAATGGAGAAAGCGTATTTTCTCTCAAAGATCACTTTTTCTGGTTGTTGAGTAATTTTTAACCCGCAAATTTGTATAATGCACTTTGCCAACTTCGGCAAATATGAACCATAGGTGAGCACACCTGCTATGTGAATCGATTTTATTCGTGCGACACTGCAGTATCTGGGAGCACCCGAATATCCCCAAGACCGGTGTCGATCGACTCCACTCAGCCTCCTAGTACCGAAAAAAATACTCCCCTGGCGCGGAAATGCTTCTAGAACATTCTAGAAGGTTCTAGAATTTTTACGACACTCCTGTTTTACAGGACTATCCTGTAAAACAGGATTATTTTTGTCTTATTTTACAGGATAATCCTGTAAAACAGGTGTGTCGTAAAAATTCTAGAACCTTCTAGAATGTTCTAGAAGCATT
This sequence comes from Ditylenchus destructor, assembly GCA_022814885.1. Lineage (NCBI taxonomy): Eukaryota > Metazoa > Nematoda > Chromadorea > Rhabditida > Anguinidae > Ditylenchus > Ditylenchus destructor. The sequence continues at coordinate 636 of JAKKPZ010000513.1, read as the reverse complement.
TCCGCGCCAGGGGAGTATTTTTTCGGTACTAGGAGGCTGAGTGGAGTCGATCGGCACCAGTTTTGGGGCTATTCCGGTGCTCCCAGATACGGCAGTGTGGCCTTTTCTCCAAGTTTTCTTTCGGAAAAATAAGAAATCAGAGAAAAATAAGACATTTGTCAATCAAGGCTATTGTGTGCTTGTGATTGTGAAGGTCTCACAAGCATAAGCATGGTGCGCAAGACAATTCTGTATAGATGACTTTGTGTGCGCGGGCAGTCCATGCAGGTATGGACCGATGCCCAAAAGGTATAAGCGCACATGGGCTACAGAGTGTGTCCTGGCTACGGCGCGAAAAAGTTGTCTGCTTGTCTGGATTCTGTGTGCCTGCTCTTACATGGGCTTGACTGGATCTATGGATGAGATCAATAATGTGGAATACCAAATAAGGAAGTAAATACAAATGATCGAAAATTCGATGGTACAAAACTTTACCGAGTTTTTGCTTAGCCCCCAAATTTTGGTTAAAAATGACCATTTTGGACATTTTTTCTCCACAAAACTTGCAAAACTAAGCTCGGAATTTTGGGTCGGATAGGTTTGTTTTGTAAAAAGTCTTAAAAAACTTAAATTTTTGATGCCAAAAATCGGCCAAAA
>JAKKPZ010000512.1:0-29609 GCA_022814885.1 Ditylenchus destructor | reverse complement strand
AAACCCGAAACTCGAAATTTTTTTCCAACTCGAAACCCGAAACTCGAATCGGAAAATCCCAAACTCGCACATCCCTGGTATATATGTTGCAGTTAATATTGATCCTTATAGTAAGTTAGTGACGTCTCTCCGTACGTCGCACGTTTTATTCGAATTTGAATTCCCGCCTTTGGCATTCTGCTTAATGTCAAGTATTTGTCCAAAATTTTAGGAAGGGGCATTCTTTATAGTGCTTAATGTCAAGTATTTGTCCAAAGGAAGAGCCAAACTCAGACTGAGCCAAACTCAGACTGAGCCAAACTCAGACTGAGCCAAACTCAGACTGAGCCAAACTCAGACTGAGCTAACCTCAGACTGAGCCAAATTTAGACTGAGCCAAACTTAGACGGAGTCTGAGTTTGCGAACCACCGCAGGTGGCGAGCCAATCCTGTGGTCGGGTGCGGAGCGCCCGACCTTCCCCCTGAAATGTGAGTGAAGTTAGAACAGAAAAGGCATACTGATATAGAAAGGCATACTGATATAGAAAAGGCATACTGATATAGAAAAGGCATACTGATATAGAAAAGGCATACTGATATAGACTCCCCGCGCGCTAGCGCGCGTTAGCGCGCTAGCGCTAAGTGAAGGCAAAGTGAAGGCAATTTTGAAAAGTGGCAAAAAGCCATTTTTTGCCCAAAAATGACATTTTTGAAATCAAAGCGTCTAAGCGGCTGATTCACTAGCGCAACCAGGGGGCACCGGGGGCACGTGTCAACCCCAAAAAATGGGAAAATTTTGAAAAACGAGTGTAAATCAGTGCAAATTTTGAAAATTTTTGCAAAACATGCCCCCCAAAACCGAAAATTTGGCGGTGCCCCCCCCAAAGACAAAAAGGGTATGGCCTTTTACTCTTTTGGAGTAACATTATTTGAAAACTTTCTCATTTTCAAATACGCTTCTTTTTTTCAATTCGATACAGTCGACTCTCGATTTACCGCACACGTCGGGAATGGCGATTTTGTGCGGATAATCGAAAGTGCGGTTAATCGGGTGTGCGGTAAATCGAGAGAGTTTTGTATGGAGAAAATCCTTCCAGTGCAAAGTTGTGCGGATAAACGAAATTTCCTATATTTTTTGTCATTTTTTCAATATAAAAAATAAAATTTGAATTCCCGCCCAAAAAATTTTGAATTTTTTACTGAATTTTGGCCGATTTTTGCAAAAATTTTGGTAAATTTGGCAAAATCTTTGAAAAATTTTCGAAAAATTTGATGAAAAACAGGAAAATTTGTATAAAAATTCAAATTTGCGCCAAAAACTGAACCATTTTTCTTTGTGCGGATAAACGAAAAATTTTACTTGGAAATTTCACTTTGGTTCCGCAAAAACCTGTGCGGATAATCGAATTTATCCGCACAAAATGCGGATAATCGAGGGAATTTTGTATGGAAAAAATCCGTTCCAGCCAATTATGTGCGGTTAATCGAAAGTGCGGTAAATCGTGTGTGCGGTAAATCGAGAGTCGACTGTATAACCATTCTTGCCCCAGGTAACGTCTCACCTGAATAGTATTTTTTTACATGTTAAATCATGTCAAATCCAAAAAAACTTAAGGACATTTTACTTACAAATTTTGTAAAGAAAACTTGTAAAAATTTAAAAATAGGCATCAAATGCCAAAATGTTTACAAATTCGGGTTCAGCGACATCGAAGACAAACCCGAACAATAGCATATTGGCATTTGTTCCCAATGGCGACAACATCGCCATTGGGAACAAAACATACCGTTATTTTTCTTGAGTTAGCCCGCCTTCAAATTGTCGCTCGAATTGGATTAGGAATTAGAGGTGTTTTTTGTGTAGGATATGCCGTAGACCAATTTCTGGTATTTTGTCTTAGAAATGAAAATTCAATTCAAATTGCCGCACTTTTTAGATGACTCAAAAAATTGTGAAATGTCAGCTGCGCATAACAAGCCAAGGAATATTTTTCAGATATGAACCATAAGCTTGTTATAAAACATAAAAAGCTCACGAATTTTTTAGAATCCAAAAGTCGCCGTCCAAGGGATGCGTCCCGCAGCCGACCAAAATCATGGCATGAAGCCCAGAACCACCTTTGCAATCTGGATCCGCGTAAACATCCGCGTCATCGACAATGTATTTATAGTTCTTGAATGTTGTGAGTGACGCATTGACTGACACCAATAATGGGCCATACTTTATGAGAGCTTCTTTTAGTGCGGGTTCGTTGTCGTCAATTTGAATGAACGGTACACCGCTTCGAAACACATTAAATGTTATTAGACTGTGAAGTTTGCTCTCGTCACAGTTGGAGTTTGTCTGAAATGCGTTTGTTTCGTTATGTATCTGTAGACACCCAGAAGGCCATTCACATTAGATACCGTTCAAGTTCCGGTGGCGCCTAAAAACGTGCCAGCCTGTATTCAGCCTCTTCTAAGGTCAATCACATTACAAGGGGGAAGGTGGGTGTGTTTCGGTTCGCGGTGGCTTTGTCAGTGAGACTCGCGGCCTTCGGCCGCTCGAACTAAATTTGGTAAGTTGAAAAAAAGTTGAGAAATATTCGTACTCCGGGGGTACTCGTGAAATATTTTTGACCCCGGATTCGAATTCCCCATAGCCGAAAACCCCCGAGTGCTAAAAATTAACATCCGTAATGACAAACTTTCTAAGAAAATGTTTTGAAAATTTTCGTACCCGGGGGTACCTCTACGTAAAAAATAATATTTTTTCTGGATTCAGGACGTCTGAAAACCCCCGGAGCCAAAAAATTCCGGTGTCAAAAAATGATTTCACCCGCGCGGAACCAAACCTATGTCGGAGCCTGGCGTCTAACTCTATTGCAGTCGGCCATGGGCACAGGAGCCAGACAGCGCGAAAACGACGAAATAGTGTGCAACTTTGATGAGTCATAACTTTCCGTAGTGGGTTTAACCGGAAAATTTTTTTCGGATTCGGTCCTGGCTCATCCAGTGGAGCATTCTGAGCTATCACACACCCTGTATCGGTGGGGAAGGTCACTTTCTGGAATGTGGCATTAGGAGGTGCTTACGGTAAACGATATACCCTAGTTAGCACTGCAATTTTTACTTGAGCGGTTTTATTTTAAATTTTTTTTTCAAAAATATAGCAAAATGAAAAAAAATTGACATAGATTTCTAGTCGATAACTCATTATATGAAAACGACTTGAAGCAATATATGGATTCTAACTAACTTATGTCTCCCTATTTTTATACTTTTTTGTTGTACAAATGAGATAGCGACCTTATTTTTTACAATAAAGTATTTTTTACGATAAAGTATCGTATAGGAAACTATGTCAATTTTTTTTTGTCAAAACGGTTCTCTACATCTTTCAAAAAAAAGTTTTAGTACGACTGCCAAATATGAATTGCTATCTAAGTTATGTAATGGTAAGCTAGGTGACATTCACTTCTACTAAATATTTTTTTCTCAATTTAGACTACAAACATACACGGAAACATTGCTCTGAATTCTTCCCAAGGCATCGGATTCTTCAGTGGCGGTATCTCAATGGGCATTGTCACTGTGACAGTGGGTTTATCCGATTTTCCGGTTCCTCCATCCAGAAGTTCTTGAACATAATCACTAGCGTTTTGCAGGTCAATTCTTTCCCAGCTCACTTGTACTGTAGGAATGGAGTCAGTTTTGATAACTGGCGATGACGTAGCTGGTGATGTCGGATAGCGGTTATTTACAGCATAGTCTTGACCGTTAGCAAAAAAATTATGAATAAGTGACAAATTTTGCATCAAATGTGACGCCAGAGCCATATTTGGAGTGAATAGAAGGAGACAGAAGACAACGATATCAGCCGCATCAGAAGTCATGCATACAGTTAGACTTCTAATACATTTCTACATCAATAAAGTTGCCATTTTCAGGTCAAGAAATTTCCTGAAAAACAAAAAATACCATTTCAATAGCAAAAATCTCAAGTATAGATCTTAAGTACCAGTAAGATCTCCTATAATTGATCTGAGATTAATACATAAGAGATTAGCTGAATAAAATCAGGGTAATTATTGTTCAAAATTTCAGTTACTACCAGAAACCATACAGACAATGCACAAGCTTCGGTACAAAGATCGTTTTAAAACGATAAGAGGAAGAAAATTTGTGTCTATGATTTTTGGGTCTAGGCTTCTTAGCCTCTGCACGTCTGTGTGGTCTCGTCCTTGTGGCCTAATTCAATGCGATATGCGTTCTCTGACAGAAGACCACTTATTTTTCGTTTTCTTTCTTTTCTCTCTTTTTTCAAATAGAGACTACTATGCGTGTGGGGTAGGATCATTACTCGGTTAGAAAAATCGAGCCATATTCTCGATCATAAAGACTGGTTCTTAGACACATTTACTCTTTTCACTTCTTGGACGCACGTCCCTCTTATCAGACAACCGCACTAGTCTGAGGTCTAGTGCGTCACAGCCTGAATACTGTGCAACGACTCCGACTCCGGAGTCGAGGAGTCGACTCCGGCCTCGGGAGGGTCGGGAGCGAAAAAAGCATAGGGGGTACCACATGAATTTTTTTTCCGGCGCCGCCATTGGCGGCGCCGGAGAAAATTTTGAAGGTTTTTTCCAAATTTTTGAAAATTTTCTTTAATTTTGCTCCAAATTTTCAATAATTCGTCCCCGAACTTTTGGATACCAATAATTTTTTCTTAAGAGAAAACATCTCATTTTGGAAATATTTTGTCGTTTTTCCAGGAAACAGGTATGAAACACTAACTTTTGGCAATTTTGAGCTGAAAATTTGTGAACTTTTCAATAAATATTCAAAAATTTCAATCTTTAAATTTATTTCAATGATAAATTATAGTCAATTTTTTTAAGGGAAAGCCAATTTTTCTAAAAATTTTGCCTGCGGCGCTTTTGTGTCGTGAATTTTTCTATATTTCTGGAAAAATACACTAATACAGGCACAATTTATACACACAAACTTGCGATGAAAAAGCGCCACAGGCAAATTTTTTGAAAAAATTTGAAGAATTTTTGAAAATTTGGAGCAAAATTAAAGAAAATTTTCAAAAATTTGGGAAAAACCTTCAAAATTGACCATTTTTGACGCGTTCCGTTAAAAAAAAATTGCAGATTCATGACCAGCGCATCAAAAAACCCTTAAAAACACGTTTTGCTAAAAATCCGAAACAATTTGCTTTTTGTCATTTTCGACCATAGGGGGGAGTGCATGGTTTTAGAAAAAAATCGATTTTTTAAAAATTTGGAAAATTTATATGTAAAAATTTAGGTAAAATGGTGTTATATTGATGAAAAAGTGTATAAAAATGGTAAAATAGCAAAAAAACACAAAAAATTGAGCAAAAATGGGAAAATTTGGTCAATTTTCAATTTCCCCGCAGTCGACTCCGGGGCTGTCGGAGTCGACTCCGGAGTCGGAGTCGACCTCCGACAAAAGGCCCGGAGTCGGAGTCGACTTTTGAAAAAGTTGCGACACTGAGCCTGAATGCTACGTCGTCCTATGCTTTATAGGGGTAATAATAAAGTTGGAAAGCACAAGAGTTAGGCTATCGGTAAAGAGAATTTTAACGAAAAATAGCAAAAAATTTGGGAAAATTATATTTTTGAGGGGAAAAATTAATTAATGTTTACAACAGTCGAAAAAATCTAATTACAAAATTTTGAATCATCTAGCTTTTTGAATGTATGATGACAAGAATGGTAATTAGTCGTTATTTAACACTTGGCAAGGTCGAGCGTACTAAGTGTTGCGTTTGATAGAGCTAGCTGAGATAGTTCATAATATAAAAAGGTCGGAAAAAAGCTTTTCCATATGTCACTTTGGCACTTTTCGGAACCCACTTTTGGAGTCAGAGAAAATTTTGGGTCGCTGTGTTTGACGAAAAACAACTATAAATATCCTGTGTGTTTTGAACACAATTTTATGTTAGGTTGTTCACAAAGTGTTCAGACTGGGCACACGGTTTCTAACTGAAAAATCAAGAGTCTGGAAATAATGCCGACAGAGCATGCATACAGAGCTGATATTGATTAGATTGCAAAAAAGACTTGATTTGTTAAAATAGCGAAAAAGTTATTTAGCGATTACAATAAATTTCCTTGTAATCGGATTCCTTTCTTGGCTGATGAAAAAATATTTGTTTAAAATATAAAGGTTTTAATAATTTTAAGCCAAAAGGGAACCGAATACCTTGACATTTGAGAATTTTCCGTTCACGGTTTCTTTCCAAAGATTTCCAGTATGGTCTCAGCAAAGCGACATAGTGTGCGGCCATCCCGTCCAGTGATCCATATTCCATCGGCCGGTTGTTGTCGGGAAGATGATGGTGCGTCTTCTCGGCTTGCATGCACATTGTGACGCGAGGCGTCCTTTCGAGGCCGGGAATCATTTTTAGAGCTTGGGTTAGGTGCCATTGATCGGGCTCGGTGGTCGCGGCGTGCGGGGACTCACTCTTAGATCGGGCTCTTTCGTGTCGACGCGGACTTTTCTCCCGCTGGGTGGATCGGGCCCTGTGTCGGCGCGGCGGAGTTGAACTCTCCCTTTTAGTGGATCGGCCTCTCTGGTGGGGACGTTGAGGAGTTGGACTCCGCTCCTTTTGGGGTGAGTCTTGCTTCCGACTCACCACACCTTTGAGAATTTTCCGACGGGGCGGGCTTGGAATTTCCTCGGGCTCTGCCAGCTCTTCTTCCTCATAGTACTCTTCTTGTTCTTCTTCCTCCGGTTCGTAGTCCGATTCCGGAGTCGGGCTACGAGGTCGTTTGGCTGGCTGCGGGGCAATCTTTCGCGGGGCCACTGGTGGCTTCGGATTTGTTGCTTTGCGGGTCGGTGCTTCCTGAGCTACGTCTGGTTGACGGGTGGTGACCTGTCGGGCCTGAATTGGAGGCGCAGACTGAGGCTCCACAGCCTGTCGTGCCGGTGCCGAATTAGTCTCCGGTTGTGCCTGTGGCTTGGGTCGAATTGTGACCCTTTTCACAGGTGCTGTTTTGACAAGCGGACCTGGTTGAACCGCAGGCCCTTGTTTGGGACGACCCTTCGCTCCTCGATTTGTAGCCGGACGCTTTGCTTCCGCAACAATTTGTTGGACATATTCATCAGCTAAACTGTTGCAGGTCGCCATTATGTCCTCGTTGGATGGTTCTGCCATGCGCTGGAGATGAAGACGCTGTGTCGTTGTGAGTGGTGAGTTTTGGTTTATTCCACTTTCTTTATACATTTCAATTTCTAGATGTGTCATGGCTCTGGAGATGGGAATTCTCAATTGACTCATGGCAGCTGAACGATTCTTCTTTGGCCATTGGTTAGTTTTTGCATTCCTTTTTCTTTTGCATGTTGAGAGTCGGTCCAATCTTGATGTGGCGATGCATCTTTGATCCCATAGAGTGTTTCCATGCCCTGAGAGTCGTGAGTGGCGCATATCTTCGCAGTCTAGAGCGAAGTGGCCAAGCTCGTGGCAAATTTGGCATATTGGTTCCGGCCTCGTGTAGAAATTGTGTATTGCTCTCAAGGTTGGATTGACGCTCGAGGTGCACATTCCTATAGTGAGAACTGCGATCAGTGTTGAGAGTAGATCAGGTCCTTTAGTAGGAGCATAGGATTGCGCTGAGACTAACGGTATTATTCCCACCATAAGTAGTGACAGGATCCCAAGTCTGTTAGTAAGAGTTCCGGTCAAACGTCTAGGATTTCGAGTGGTGACTCGTGGCATAGGCACGAAACGTGTCGTATTATTTCTAGAGTTTTCCGTAGAGGGTTGGCCATGAGCTATGCAATTTGTGCCAGTACATCGAGTGGCTGGGAGGGTCCTGGTTTCGGAAATACTAAATTTAAATTCCGTTCCGGTGCATTGGTAGAGTATTTCCATCCTCGCCGCCATTGATATAAGGGTCCCCTGCACATGGTTCCTTACTTTCCTGGCCCTTATATCAATGACGGCGGGGCCTTGTAAACCGAATCCTTGCTGGACCATATCGCGGAAAAAGGTGGTTTGGAAGGGGTCTTGCACCCGACTCCGCTTTGGGCCCTCCACGAACGCCTAACCATTAGGCCATCCTCGCCACCGCTGACGTATTATTGCCCTTGGCTTATAAGTCGCGATCCGCGTTCGCGACACCCCCAGCCGAAGAAAGTTCAAATGCGCCCGTTGTGAATTGTTCTGCTGTTTTGGCCGGTATTTTGATGATTTGTCCTTCTCGTCTGCAGCCGACAGTCCCATGCCTCAGCCGATCGCTTTCTCTTGGATGACTGTTTCTTTAGGCCGGCCCATCCTGCCAGCGAGACGGCGTTATGAGTAAGCTGTGGGCGCTTGCGATCCCTGCCACCCTCAGGGACTGGCTGTCGATTCATCAGCCGTATCTTTGCTTCTCTGCCATTGATCTCTGCTTGAACGAGGGACACGAAGGAAGGATTGAATCATTGGGGCACCATATAGAATTCCTTGTTGAGAATCCTATTTTGAACCTTGTAATTGTTCCCTTATGAAGCCTTTAGAAATACTTTGTGATTCCTTGTTTGAGAGAGCTCTTGAGAACGTTTTTATTGAAGCATACAAGATTGAAATTTTAACAAGCATCCTGAGTTTATATAGCATTTTATGAAGCAATATTTTTTCTAGACATTAAAGACAAGTTTTCGTTACGAGACAAAAGGAAATACATTAAGCATTTTAAGTCGAGTTATCGACAGGTGATTTGGGTCTCACAACGCTTACAGTAAAAAAGGCAAGGCAGGCTTCCGCAAAGAAGGCAATGGTTCCTTCTCTGCGCTCTGTCTGTCCCTGCAGTCTTTTCTGTGCTCCGCACAATAGCACCAAATCGACCCACAACCAACACAAAGCGCTGTCCTCAGCCAACGTCTTCGGTTTAATTACCCGACTTCCAGAGTAGGCCAACCTTTTTCGATTTTATGTTTAAAATTCTCATTCAAATTCGCGCCTTTGCCTGATTCAAAATGGCGGCCTTGTTGTTTTGCTAAAATATTGGGTTGCCAGGAAAATCTCAAGCATATCTTACAATGTGTAATATTACCTGGGGCCTATTTTACTAACGTGAAATCTTGACATATTGACATTTCTCTCTAAGCGAAAATATCTGGCTCTTTGCCATTGCATTGTGCGTCTTTGTGCATCTCTCTTTGTCTGCGTTTAAATTCTCTGCCCTTTGAAATTTTGACATGAAATCTTGACATATTGAAATTTTTGACTTTTAAAGCATAAAATCCAAGCATAAAAAAATCTGAAAAATGTGTCGGAATCCTCATGAAAAGTTGAATCTAGATATCATGTCACATTTATAGCCATCATATCCAAAAATTATATTAATTTTATATAATTAATTATTGACATTTGGAAGCCCGTCGCCTCTGCTATCAAAATTTCATTAATAAAAGAAGAGAGACTTTGGTTTGAATGTTGGTTATTTCGCACTCTCTCTTCATGTCTCTCTTTCTCTGGCACCTAGCTCTAAATGCAGCCAATTGAGTGCTAGTGTGCGGCATTCCTCTGCGTCTCTCTCTTTGAAGTGAAGTAGGCAGACAAAGACATACAAATACGAACAATGGAAAGAAGAAGAGCCAGACATTTTCGCTTAGAGATATTTCACCATTGTCAAAATTTCACGTTAGTAAGATAGGCCCCTGTTGCTCCACCTTTAGCTTTGACTTTTGATTTACAGGCTATTCACAACTGCTGAAAAGTGTTTCAAGAGCAGTATTTTTGCACCAATTTTACCTTTTACACATTTTAGCTAACTTTCAATTCAACCTTTCATTCAAAAATATGAATGTACATGTAGCTAAAATCAGTTGAATCCAGATGTGAAGCCGTCGATACTTCAATTTCCGTTGTTCTACAGAATTTCGAGAACCGTTGTTTTGAAATATAAATTGTAATTTATTGCATACTGGTCTCAGTGCTGTAAAATTTAGCAGCCTGCTGCGGACATAGCAAGCTGTATCATTTTTTATTCACTTCGTAAATTTGGTTAGAATCCTATATAGTATTGGAATTGAGTTTCGTAACCAAAATTCGGTTAGGTGCCTTGCCCCGTTCCGTTCGGGGTGATCTTGGTGTCTTTTGCAGCATTATAAACCAAACTTTTAGACATTCGCTAGTACGTTATAGACTACTCTACATTTTTTTACGATTTTTGATTTTAGAACCATTTGGAAAATCGGTTTTTTCCCCATGGTGGGGGACCACATGATACTCGAAAAACGGTAAAAAATTTTCTCGATGAAATCGTGTAAGGGAGATATTATCGAGATTAGATTGTATGTGGATATGGACAACATTGTATTTCAGGATTACAAAATTTACATATTTTCAGCAGCGAATTTCCGGAAAACGATATGGTCCCAAAATTGTACCTTGTGGTGATGACACTTCTATTACTGGTAAGAAGCTTCGTTTACGATTAGCTTTCGTTAGTAACTATACATACTGATTTAATCTGCCCGCTTAACTGTTGTAAGAATGAAGGGCGAGTAAGTGAAAATCTTCTAGAGCTTTGTTTGTAAATAAATTACAAATTTGTAGAAAGTATGCAGAATTTATTTAAAAACTGTAGAATTTTTCCAAGGGCTCGACGCTGCCTACGAATTCTAAAATATTTTATGCCTCGGCTAGCAATATAACCTCTTTCCTATCCAAAAATAATTTTAGATTCACATATCTAAAATTACGACCTCGAATTATTAAAATAGCCTACTATAAATCATATGGGCGAAAAATTATTGTATTTTTATTTATTTATTTTTCTGGCAAAATGGGAAGTGTAGATCATTGAATTGAATTGAATATTTTATTCTCAGAGGCATAGTACATACACTGACGTGAGAATATAGAGAGACAAAACAAGTTTTTACGAAGTTGTCGAAGTGTGTTTATGTTGATCAATATTGGTTGGCCCGCTTTGCCGGTCCATTAAAAACCCATTAAAGGCCTGTCTATATGCTAATTAGGCTCGCACCCATATTGGCACCAGGGGAGCAGGACAAAAGTTCCCCCGGACACTTCGTCCCCAGAGACAGTTCGTCCCCGGGGACAATTCGTCCCCCGGCCAATTCGTCCCCGGACACTTCGTCCCCCGGGACAGTTCGTCCCCCGGGACAATTCGTCCCCCATATATAAGAAAGACTTCTAGAACGTTCTAGAAGGCCCTAAAAGACTCATAAACGTTGTGGAATAGTATAGAATTCCATAGGACTGCCCCCGCGGCTTCGCCGCTTGGCGGCGCCCTTGGTCACATTCGAGAGTCAATAAGTCTCGATCTGTCAAGCGGTTCCGGCTGGAAATGACATATTCGTGATCAGCATGCTCAGGGCTGTCGTTTGACACCAAGATCAGCGAAAAGTAACGGCGGCATCGAAATTCGATTTTCGTGCCCTCGGGCACATTCGAGAGTCAATAAGTCTCGATCTGTCAAGCGGTTCCGGCTGGAAATGACATATTCGTAATCAGCATGCTCAGGGCTGTCGTTTTACACCAAGATCAGCGAAAAGTAACGGCGGCATCGAAATTCGATTTTCGTGCCCTCGGGCACATTCGAGAGTCAATAAGTCTCGATCTGTCAAGCGGTTCCGGCTGGAAATGACATATTCGTGATCAGCATGCTCAGGGCTGTCGTTTGACACCAAGATCAGCGAAAAGTAACGGCGGCATCGAAAATCGATTTTCGTGCCCTCGGGCACATTCGAGAGTCAATAAGTCTCGATCTGTCAAGCGGTTTTCCCGGGTGAAAATGACATATTCGGGCACATTCGAGAGTCAATAAGTCTCGATCTGTCAAGCGGTTCCGGCTGGAAATGACATATTCGTGATCAGCATGCTCAGGGCTGTCGTTTGACACCAAGATCAGCGAAAAGTAACGGCGGCATCGAAACTTGCCCTTTTACGTGACACACGTGACACACGGATGTCACGTTTTCACGTATGTCAACCCCAAATCTGACATTGATAACCCCCCCTAAAATCATGGGTTTTTGGGTGGTACTCGCGAGTTTGGGGTCCGGGACCCCCAAAAAGTGGGTTATTCTATTGGGCGGGGAACGGGGACACCAATCAACTTAGAGGGATCCGATGCGCATTTTTCTTCCTTTATAAAATATTTTGAATGAATATATTGTATGAATAACATTATATAGCATTTATTTATCACTGAATTAAAGAGCCCATCTGTCTGCAGAACAGACCAGAACTGGCCATTGCTTTCAATTTTTCGTTAATGGCGGAGTGATTCATCTATTTGCAGCGTTTTCGCCTCTATTCACTTTATCGATTTTCTGTTTTAATAGCGATTTCATCAATTTACAGTTTTATGTATCCCGATTTGGATTTTTCCAGCTTGCTTGCAGAAGACCAAGGCGATTTTCCTATGGACGACGAAAGCCATGACGAATCTTCATACGAGAATGATGACGAACCTCCAAATGAAATTGATGAGCGTCCGAGATTGGTAACATTTATTATTAAGTTTTCACTGCTCTAAGAACTCTAAGTTTTGATTGTTAAGAAATGTATAAAATTACGCTTGAAAATCGTAAATTTATATCAGCCAAAAATTGTAAAATACATAGTTTAAAAATTTGTAACATACTTAGTTTAGGTTATGACTGAGAAAAAGATAGATGGCGAGCCGCTGTACAAGCTGATTTTCCAAAATCACCTCTATTGGAAATCAAAAGAAACTGTGGACGGAAAGAAAACAATCTGGCGCTGTGTAAAAAGGGATAGAAGGTGCACCGGAACTTTGCACACACTCAATTCTAATTTGGGCGTGGTCCATGGTCCAACACAGCATAATCACGGTCCAGATGCTGCAGCATCAAGTCATGCGGTGTTTCGCGAAGCAGTGAAGAAGCGAGCATTGACAACAGTTGAGGTTAGTTTACAGTCATTTAAATTAGTTAAATTTAGTTAGCAAATTAATAAAATTTAATTTTTTCCTACACAGTTTTCCCCAATATTTACCAATTCCGAATATTTAGACACCTGCACAAGTTTTTGAGCAAGAACTCGCCGAAATTCCCATCGCAGTGCAAGCAACAAATTCAAAGAGTGCAGTTCGTAAATTTATTCAAAGAAATCGTCGCAGAAACGGCCACGAACCCTTTTCTCCAAACCAGATCAATTTCGTGATTCCCGATCTATACAAGACGCACAACTTTGCCGGAAATATTGAGCTCTTTTTACTGGGTGATTCTGGCCCGGACAGTTTCCTGACAGAGATATAGCTGGATGTCTTTTTCATTTGGTTCAGAATATGAAAAAGAAGCTTCGAGAATTTGGGCTAATTCATCGCTACGACAATGAGGCGGATTTTGCGCTGTACTGCAGTAAGATTTTTATATTTATCGGTTAATACAAATTCGGGAGTACAAATTACTGACTTTTGAATGGAAATATTGAGTGCAAAAATTGCAGGAATGATCCCGGCTTTATCATTTGTGCGCCTAAACGATGTAAAGCAATATGCCGCAACTCTTTTTGAGACTTTGCCGGATTGTCTTGACCAAGTTGCCTCGTGGTTCGAGCACAATTACATAGGTAATTATTAATTTAAAACCAGGAAATAAAAACGTTTAAAAATAGAAAAAGGAAAACGATATTGGCTTCAGGGATATCAAGCTAAGCCGAAAAGAACCAAATATCGCATGGCCGATGAGCGAATTCTCAAAGTTATCGAACAATATGACAATCGATCACCAATTGAATTTTTGGGAGGTGTAGCTTTTGAACTTTATGATGGATTGATTCCACATTGTTATTCCGTTGAAATAAAATGTTATTGTTGCGAAAAGATTTTAAACACAGAAAAGTGGGAAAATTCGCATTCTATACTATTCCACAACGTTTATGAGTCTTTTAGGGCCTTCTAGAACGTTCTAGAAGTCTTTCTTATATATGGGGGACGAATTGTCCCGGGGGACGAACTGTCCCGGGGGACGAAGTGTCCGGGGACGAATTGGCCGGGGGACGAATTGTCCCCGGGGACGAACTGTCCCCGGGGACGAACTGTCCCCGGGGACGAACTGTCCCCGGGGACGAAGTGTCCGGGGGAAGAAATGTCGCGTACCCGGCACCAGGCCAAAGACTTTCCCGCACAAACGGGTGCAAAGCTCTCCCTTCCAACATTTTCAGCACATTTGACAATCTCAGACAATGCATATTTTAATGAGCGAGAAAATTGTTAAATAATTTGAACATTTTATACAATTAGCAATACTTCGCAGCAATTTCGTGTAATTAGAGTATAAAATTTGACTATATAAGCGCTTCAAAAGTTTTCAAATTTTTAATTATGCTACCTTTTTAATTGGTCATGCTAACAAAACTTGCGGGGAATACGAAAACAATGTCGGGTTGATCATTTTTTGTTACAAACAAATATAAAATCTTTAATTGATCACACAATATTATAGTGAGAAACTGGTAACTAGAAATAAAATAGGCACAAATTAATTGCACAAAAAGCTATTCCTCTATAGAACACATTCATAACACTTTAATGCTTCCAAAAAGTTCTTTCGAAATACTCTTTTTCTTCAAAATTTGCTTATAATTACCACGCAAATCACTACTATTTTAAAATAAGCTTAAAATGCTAACTCTTTATTAATGTTAACCTAAATTAAATCTAAATTAATTAAATACCCACTTGCCATCCGATTGACTTTTCTTCGCTTTAGATTCACTCTGAGCTTTATTCTCGGAATTTTTCTGCTTTCCAGCTCGTCGAGCGAATCTGCGCATTTTCTTTGCTTCGATAGTTGGAATGTCTAAATACATTAATAAATTATCAAAGTATAAATCATGATATTGCAGAACTTAGGTGTAAAATGCCCGATGTATGATATTTTTTATACCAAAAACACTGGTAGCTAATCTGCTAATAAAAATTGCGGCCGTAAAATGATAATAGAAGGGCACGAAGTGGATTTGGAAAGACCAGATTGAAGCATTGAAAACAGAATGATAGATTTAATATTATCGGCGCCAATTCAAACGATTTTTGAATGCAAAAACGTCTCACAGAACTTCGACCAGGAATTTCTGTAGAATTGGCTAAGAATTGACTAAAAAATATTGCTTCTTGTTTTTTGCTATTTGCTGACATTTTGCATTCCATTTAAAAATAGCGCAAATGCATTTATTTCAACAGAAATATGAACTAATTGTGAAAGTCAAAAAAAATTTGGATATGCAGAAATTTCCAGTACTTTTTATAGGAAGTAATTCATAAAAATTATGGGACACTGATAATATAAGTCAAAATTGAGGTCAGATTCAAATACTCCTTCTCGGATTGCGATTTTCACAGGAGTTTTCGGAAAGTTGTCGGAAAGAGTTTATGTCAATTTCTGGGGCCCATGTGGTACTCTTTTGGTGTTAAACGTTGAATAATCCTTGAAAGATCACTATGCAAACCAAAAATAAAGCAGGAAAAAATCATAAAATTTGCCGGGAATCCAGACCCAATGTCGGTTTCTTATATTTGTTTAAAACAAATATAAAATTTTAGATTTATCGCCCAATATTACAGTGAGAAACTGAATCAGAAATAAAGCAGACACAAATTCATTGCACAAAAAGCTCTTCTTCAATATAACAACTCCTAACGCCTGAATGCTTACAAAAAGTTCTTTCGAAATACTATTTTGATGCTCAACAGAATTTTCCAGAACAGTTTTGGCGCGTTACGAAAGTAGAGTTAGACACAGGAAAAGCGATGCACTGAAATTGTGTTAGGTTCTTATTCTCTGTCTACACCGATGAACACATAAACAAGTCCGCTCACTAATTTAGTTTAATTTCATTTGCGTATGCATCAAACTAGGACAAGCTCTGATTTTCTACATACTGACTGCACAGAAAAGTACAGAGAGGAAGTTGGCCGCAGAGAAGAAGAGCGAACATCAGTCCTGCCCGAAAATATTTGAGGCACAGTTTTACTTTATGCGCTAATTTGCAATGGTTTGCAGTGGTTTTCCACTTTTGCAAACTTTAAGTATCAAACTCAGAGATGTTCTTATTCTGGAACCACAACTATTCAGATGACTTGTATTGGCGTTCAATTTATCACGGATCGATTGAAAACAGATCTCTTCAAAAGGCGGCTGGGATCGTATATCCCATATCAGGATATGGGCAAAAATATTCCGAGAATGCATTTGTGACGAACAGCAAAAGGTGATATTAGGAGGGAAAGTACAATGGGGCCAAATCCATTCAGCCATATATTGTAAACAACTTTGCTTACGTGCATTTTATAAGCATTAGAATTTCATAAGCGGTAAAAGTAATGCAATAAGAATTGTCAGGATGGAAATAGGTGAATCATCACTGGAGCATGAGCCCATTTTCTGACACCCGCACCGAAGCTCCTATTACTGTAACAGCAGATCTGACGTAAAATTCAGAATCGCGTAAAAATTAAAAATGGCCAAAATTTATAAATCCGTTCTCTGTCAAGAGTAAGCTAAACTCAGTAAATGACCTTCTCGCGGTCACAAATATTTGATGGAAACAAATTAAGATCAATATCAATATTTAATTCCAATACGAAAGCAAAATGTTGAAATGCACATTTGATGCTCATGTTTTCTATATGAAAAATACGATGAAATGAAGAGCTAAGCGACAGACCATATAATTTCCTTTCGAAATACTCATTTGATGCTCAGTCGAATTTTCTAGGCCGTTTGGGCGCGTAACAAAATAGGTTTATGTGCAGTGAAATTACATTTGATTATTATTCTCTGTCTGCAGCGATGCACACATAAACAAGTCCGCATACTCATTTCATTTGGTTAGGCATCAAAATGAAACCCGCGCTGTTTCCTACACACTGTCTTACCAGTCAGCCATCCATCTCCAAAGAAAAGGCAGTAAATACGGAGAATATAGGCAACAAACAGAATCATTCTGGCTATTGTGAAATTCAGAACCATCAGCACTCATAAACCTATAAGATGTCGAAATTCGTCCTTACATAAAACTATGTGTAACGCCTTACTGCTTCCAAAATTTTCTTTCGAAATACTTATTTGATGCTCAAAATGATTTTACAGCCAGTTCAGGCCAATTTTTCATATTTAGGGATGAGCGTTTTGTCTCCAGATTGAGACAAAACGAGGAAGAAGTAAAGTCACTTTGAGGGGTCGAAAAAGAAGTTTCTTTCAAGCAATATTCATCGTCACTCTTAAGCATTCGCTTTAGAGTGACTAGACCAATTTATAAAAACAGATCTCTATAGCATCGATTCAAAAAAGTAAAAAAGCTTGGTGACAAGAATGTGTCGTTTGAGACATTTTACGTCTCAAAATATCTGTTTCCTTTCTTTTTGCTATTTTTAGCGACACTGTCGGAAAATTTGTAATCGGCATTCTTTATATATAAAGAATTGTGTAGCCTCTAATATGGTTAAAAATTTTGTGTCATACCCCAAAAAGTGGTCGTGCCAGGTTTTGTCATAAAATAACCATTGGAAACAGAAAAAGACCGACCTTCATGTTTTCAGAATTTTCTTTTTAAATTGGTTGTTATAACTTATTTGATGCAAAATTCAATGAGATGTGGGTATAACGTTGAATTGTTGTTTTATTATCTGTATCTGAAAAGCTGTCCTCGCTTTTTGTACGCCCGCCGCGAGGGAAATGTAAACACGTCACTAAAAGGGCGGCAATTCAAATGGGTATTTTTTGGTTAAAACCCAAATTCGGTGAAATTTGGCCCGTGTGATATGCTGAGAGGAGGTCAAATAAGGGCTAGTGTGCGGCACACCGAAAAGACAACACAAAGGTTAGAGCGCAGAGAATGTCTTTGTCTGCCCGGTTTTTTCCCCATTGCCTTACAGAGGAAGTGGGAAATAACCGGGCAGACAAAGACATTCTCTGCGCTCTAACCTTTGTGTTGTCTTTTCGGTGTGCCGCACACTAGCCCTTATTTGACCTCCTCTCAGCATATCACACGGGCCAAATTTCACCGAATTTGGGTTTTAACCAAAAAATACCCATTTGAATTGCCGCCCTTTTAGTGACGTGTTTACATTTCCCTCGCGGCGGGCGTACAAAAAGCGAGGACAGCTTTTCAGATACAGATAATATATATATATTGTTCTATGAATTGTTATTTTATAATTTTCTTTCAAAACGCTCATTTGATGCTCAAACGATTTTTCTAGAGCCGTTTTGGCGCGATAACGAAATAGGTTTTGGTGCAGTGCAAAGTGTTTTGGTGCAGCAAAGCGAAGCAATGAAATGAAATTTATTATTATTTTCTGTCTGCAACGATGCACACATAGGCAAGTCCGCATATTCATTTCATTTGGTTAGATATCAATATGAAACCCGCGCTGTTTAGTATTACCCGAACTGTTTATAATTCAGTTGAATTATAGTAGATTAAATTTTCAGGTGAAATTACGAATAGCCAAAATATGCCGCGTCGAGGTGGGAAACATCGTCGAGCTAATTCCAAGTCAAATCAAAATCAGCGACTGCTGCGTGAGAACGTGAATATTTCGGACGATACTTGGCTTGAGACTCTCAAGTTTATGACTTGCCCTCAATGGTCGCAAAAATGCTTTGTCAGTCGTCAAATCAATCGAGTCGCCCAGCGCGACATTTCCCGTTTGCCGAAGATGGTTTTGGACAATGCAACTATGTATTATATCCAAGATGTAAGTGGCAGGAAATTTTATGGAATTTCTCCCTTTGATATATTGTAAGAATTAGAGTCTTTATTTGAAATTTTTTATGAAAAAGAAAAGAATTGAAGCAACTTCAGTCTCTTCCACACCGCTTATTATTTCTTAACAAAAGGACATGTCAGATATAGGGCATATCAGATAGAGTACTCATGTCAAGTTTGTCTGCTTGTTTCCCCTATGCTAATTTTTCGCGTTATCTGCATTATATTATATCTGCGTTATATGCATCTGACATGGGTACGAACATGTATTGGGAAGAACTGAGAGAGAGAATAGATCAATCAGAGCACAGAGTTTCTAACCACGCCAATTTTAGAATCCCCCTAAAGAATTGAAGAAAGTTCTGAGTAACTCTACTATTATTGCCTTCGATACCTTTATGCAAGAGGAGCAAAGCACACATTGGCTCGAAAGCCGCGGTTTCTCTCTCGATGCTCCAGTGGACATTCTGCCAGAAAATGCGCTCATCGGTGTTAACACCTCCATTGCGGTCCGGCCGGATTTCATTTCTTTGTAGAGAATTTTGTGCTGATTAATAATAAAAAAAGATAGTTTGAAAAAAAGTACTCTTTGACCCCTAACGGGGCTTTTTTCGAAAACCTCTTTTTCGTCAGAATTTTCGAGGTGCTTGTGTTTGAGGGCCTGTATCTTTTGTTCTTCCAACAGGAGCCTAGCCATGTTTTATATCAGTAGAAAGCCCATCACTTGGGCTACAAGAATACACCAAAAGATGATTTGGGTCCGCCACGAAATTTTTAATTTGGCGGGAAATTCAAAATTTTGAAAATTTTTGGTAACATAAATTTTTGGTAACTTGTTTTATATCAATTTGGAACACTTTTTTTCATTAATTTGCCACCATTTCTCACGGGTAGGGGGTTTTTTGGGTCGCTGAATCCGAATCTGACGTTATTTTTTAGTTTTGGCATACTGTAATGCCTCTAATAAATAGCAATAATAAAATAATAAGGCCTCCCATAGTCGGTTTTCGGCGTTCCAAGCCGTTTCCGACCGAGATTTTTGGCCCTATAGGGTTTTCGACCACGCTGAACACGATTCTGATGTCAGTTTTGGCATTCAGCATACTGTAGTACCACTTTCTGGCGTTCTGCCCACTTCGGCTTCCTTGGGGGTTTTCGCCCGAAATTTCACACCCTAGGGGGTTTTCGAGTGTGCTGAATTCAAATCTGAGATCAGTTTTCACGAAAAGCACCAAAATTTGGCGTTATTCTGGCGTTCTGCCCAATAACGCCAAAGATGGAAACCGCTAATAATCGAGGATTCATCTTTGGCGTTATTGGGCAGAACGCCAGAATAACGCCAAATTTTGGCGCTTTTCGTGAAAACTGATCTCAGATTTGAATTCAGCACACTCGAAAACCCCCTAGGGTGTGAAATTTCGGGCGAAAACCCCCAAGGAAGCCGAAGTGGGCAGAACGCCAGAAAGTGGTACTACAGTATGCTGAATGCCAAAACTGACATCAGAATCGTGTTCAGCGTGGTCGAAAACCCTATAGGGCCAAAAATCTCGGTCGGAAACGGCTTGGAACGCCGAAAACCGGCTATGGGAGGCCTTATTATTTTATTATTACTATTTATTAGAGGCATTACAGTATGCCAAAACTAAAAATGACATCAGCTTCGGATTCAGCGACCCAAAAAACCCCCTACCCGTGAGAAATGGTGGCAAATTAATGAAAAAAAAAATGTTCCAAATTGATATAAAACAAGTACCAAAAATTTATGTTACCAAAAATTTTCAAAATTTTGAATTCCCGCCAAATTAAAAATTTCGTGGCGGGACCCAAATCATCTTTGGTGTATTCTTGTTAGCCCAAGTGATGGGCTTTCT
The DNA here is from genome assembly GCA_022814885.1 of Ditylenchus destructor. Classification (NCBI taxonomy): domain Eukaryota; kingdom Metazoa; phylum Nematoda; class Chromadorea; order Rhabditida; family Anguinidae; genus Ditylenchus; species Ditylenchus destructor. The sequence goes on along the minus strand of JAKKPZ010000512.1, from coordinate 9,047 downwards.
ACGATATAAAACATGGCTAGGCTCCTGTAGGAAGAACAACAGATACAGGCCCTCAAACACAGGCACCTCAAAAATTCTGACGAAAAAAGAGGTTTTCGAAAAAAGCCCCGTTAGGGGTCAAAGAGTACTTTTTTTCAAACTATCTTTTTTTATTATTAATCAGCACAAAATTCTCTACAAAGAAATGAAATCCGGCCGGACCGCAATGGAGGTGTTAAAGAGTGGAAGTGTGAATACAAAAGTAATGTAAACCTATGTATCCTTGGATCTGCGCAAGTCGAAATTTCGCTTTCCGAAAAAGAGATGAATTTTCCATGGTTCCGCAGTCCATCGTCCGGAAGAAAAAGCAAGAAGCCGGTATTGTATTTCGCGCAATTCAATCCGGTATCAAACCGAAATTCGTGGTCCTATTTGGCTCAATTTCTCAATCTCATCTATCATCCGACATCGTATATAAAGGTGAGCTGCGCACAACAACTTAAAAATTTAGTGAGGTTACTTAGGGGATGAAGGCTAGCTAGAATATTCGGTACTTTTGGGTTATCGGGGGGAGGGGGAACTGGTTATCGGTAGAGGGGGAATTTCCATACATTTTTATATAGCTATTTTTGCTAAAAATCAATAGGGGGACCCTATTAATTTTTTGACGAATATTTCTGAAAATAATTTTTTCATACCATAGGGTACCCCCTATCGTTTTAAAAAAAAATTTTTTTTAGAAAATTTTTTGTCAGAAAAATCAATGGGGGCACCCTATTGATTAATTTAATGAATATTTCAGAAAACAACTTCTGTAATCCCCCCTATTGATTTTTAGCAAAAAATAGCTATATAAAAATGTATTGAAATTCCCCCCCCGATAACCAGTTCCCCCCCCCTCCCCGATAACTCAAAAGTACCGAATATTCTCCCCTAGTATTTCAGTAGTGCCTATCCGTCTTTCCCAGTTACCCCTTTGCACCAGGAGTGCCGAAGGTCTGAAATAGTCTCAAGGTGGCTTACTCCCGAACTCTGTCCACTCTGTTTGATCCCCGCCGGTTGATCCCCGCCGGTTGATCCCCGCCGTTTGATCCCCGGGTGCGTTTGATCCCCGCCGATTGATCCCCGGGGGGTGATTGATCCCCAAATCCCAAATTTCACTCTAGAAAGCCATATAAAGGCCAGAAATTCAAGATTTTGGTCCGTTTACTGTTTCTGTTGTTATTTGCATGATCACACCGATTTTTAACAAATCAAAGAAATTTATAACTGTATCTAATTAAACAATTCTCCACAATCATGAAGAGTTACATATAACTTTCTAAATCATTCCATATGACTGTGCTTGAGCTTTCTTCAAACCTTCGATAAGTGCGTATAACGTTGGATGGTCATGAGCCAACTCCGTTTGCATGAGCGATGCGCTGCCTCCGCATAATTATTAGTCCGACCTTCACCGTCCAGAGGTCGCTGGTAAACAGACCACATCTCATATGCAAATAAGGCTAATTTGAAAGGCTAAATTTTGAAAATAGTTTGACCAGTTTAGCGCAAAGTCATTCTCCATCTCGCTAGCTTCAGACATTGCTAAATTGAAATCATCGAGAGTTCCTTCATAACTATCACGCATGGCTAAAATTAAAGAATTAAAGCTTTAAAATAATATAAATACAAAAATGAAGGCCAAACAAGAGCAATTCAAAACAGAACCGATACAATAAAATAACAGAAATCAACTGTAATAAAAATGGCATTCTAAAGGCAGCTAGCCATAAGCCAAACTGGTTTCATTTGGAAGCAGCATTTGGCATTATGTTTACAATATAAACGATTATATTTCAGCTTATAAAAGCAAAAGCACATTTGCTCTAGTCACACTAAAAGTGCGAAAAATTTTAATTTCCTGCTAAAAATTACCTTTATATGGCTTTCTAGAGTGAAATTTGAGATTTGGGGATCAAACACCCCCGGGGATCAAACGCACCCGGGGATCAAACGGCGGGGATCAAACGCCGTGGACCGACCCGAACTATCGTCGAGGGCCGAATGCCCAAGATTTTAATTTTTTTCTGAACGATTTGTAAATTTGATTCTTTATATTCAGGAAGTCACAATGTTTGGCGTCAACCAGAACTATGTCGATTCTCTAAAATGCAATGAAAGTATTGATGATAAACCTCGCTATATTCATTGTAAATTTTTTTCGCTGGAAGGAATAGGGTATGGTGCAGGTATGCATTTTAGCCTTTGTTTATTCGCTCTCATTTTGACGCTAGCTTAGTGTGTTATATATGCGAAATGCTCCTTTCCTAATTGCTCCTTTCCTACTGAGGACAAATATCAGCGATTATCTCGACAGTTCAGGGCAGTTGCCGTGAAATCAGATAATATCCTAGGAAAGCCCCGGATAAATTTTTGAATACTCGCAGGCAAATCGGATTCGGTATATCTACGACATTCGATTTTGGGACATTTGACTTGCGTCATCAATTTCTGAAGTTAAAAGCAGTGTTTTATATAAATCCAGAATCAATTCCATTCTCGTCAGTAATGAATTAGGATAGGAGCATTCGAAAAATGAGATTCCTAATTGCACCTTTCCTACTGACGACAAATATCAAAGATATCTCGAAAATTAACGGCAATTATCGTGAAACCAAAGAATATCCTAGGAGAAACCCCAGGTAAATTTTCGAGTACCCTAAGGAAAATCGAATTTTGTCGCATTTGGAACATTCGACTTGCGTTATCAATCTCTGAAATTAAAGTCAGTGTCTTGTATCAAATCCATAATCAAACGGAAATTCCAGACGCGTCAATAATGAATATTTCGGAAAATGGAAAAATGAAAGATTTTTATTCTGGTCCAAACATGAATGCATATTTGTGAAATTTGACTGTGGTGCTGCATATTACTTTACAGCTGACCCTCTGAAGTGGCTAGTACAAAATGTGCGCGCGAACACAATTCGTGTTTTCTGGACTGGTTGCTTCGCTGAATTAGCCGATTTTTTGCTCGATCCCACCGGGCTAAACAATGCGCAAGTGAGAAAATGGAAATCAATGCGATCGATCCGATGGCATTCCTCAACGTTTTGATCGAGGTAATTTTCCGGTATTTTATGTCTTGGGATACGATTTTAGCCAAAAATTTTCATCCTATTAGCCTTGTCAGTTTTGATATATCGTATTTCCAGTAATTGAGCCATCTCAAATAGGCCACCTTCATGAAGGGTGTCGAAGTAATTAAGCCTCTTCTCCAATTGAGCCACCAAAATGGGATATTCCTCAAAATTTCGCAAAAATTTTAATTTTGGCGCTAAGTCAATTTTTTTGGCGCGAGTTTACGCTTTATTAAATTTTGCTATTTTTCCCAAAATTAAAAACCCTAAATTAAAAACGCGCCAATTAGAAGACTTGTAAATTCAACCAATCGCAACTAAATATAATGGAGCATTTTTTAGAAATTTCACAAAAATCCACTTGTCGAAAACGCCTTTCCAATGATTGGCACAATCTGGTATGGCAATGGAGAATTGCCAGCGTATTTGGGCCCAAATTTGATTGACCAAGAAGTTTACTCGCAAGGCTCCGACGCTTTGTACGTGATTTCGAATGAACAGAAGCAAATGCGAATTTCGTTTCGCTGGGAGAACTATCGTTGCAACATCAGAATTTATTCAATTTAATTTTCGCTCTGAATATATACTTTTTCCCTGGGGGACAGAAAACGTGTTACTTGTTACATTGTTGACTTGATTTACTTGGATCTTTAATAAATTTTGAAATATGTGAGCTTTATTCTATCCACATAGTAAGTTAGTGACGTCCGTACTCCACGTTTTTGCGAACCAAGAGAAGATTTGGAAAACATCTGAGAAAATTGATTAAATGTATGAAATAAAATGCCGAAATAAAATATTTTGAATAGATATGAATAGATACATACAAAAACGAAAAGATGAAAACAAACTACAAAATAATTAGGCCCTTAAAGGGCCACACCCCACTTGGAAACTAAAAGACTATTTCTATTTTACCTAACAACGTTTATGTGCAATTAAGCTTAAGCCGAAACCTAAGTAGCCTAAGCCTAAAGTCTAAGCCTAAGTACTTCGTTATGCCCTTATAAGGGTTGATTGCACGTAAAGTTTTTCTGCTTCTCTGTTGTAGCAGCTTCATCATTGTTTAGTCTCCAAGTGGGTTTGGCCAAATAAAGGACCAGAATCGATTTTCGGTTCGTCTAAAATCATCTGATGGAATTACTTCCCGTATTGAAAAACTGATTGGATATATCGAATAGTACCATCCGCCCGCGCATTCTTTCCACATTTCAAAAATGTCATCCACGCAGTTGCGTGCCCAGGATTTAGGCTGCTGCGGAAATTGTATTTTCTTTTTGTGCTCAATGCCGGAGAAATATTCTTTGGTACAAATCAGAAATAACTTTAGCTGTTTGATTTAAAAAAATAAGATTGGATAGTTTCGAGCTGTGGCCACACCACAACACATAACCGCCGGCGTTTCCTGTAAGTTTGGTTCTCATTGAAAAACTAGCAAAAATAGCAGGATTGTTCTTCTGCAGGAATATGCTAGTCTGAGAAAAATTCACAATGGTTTTACATACATTTTTCCCAGAGCTGATTCCCATGTCAATTATGTCATTCATTTTGTTAGTGATTAGTTTACGCTCCTGTTTGACAGTTGTCTTGACAACATAAATGTATAATAATTTCTGCGAATCTCATTTTTATATTCGCTTACAATAATTTTTACCATTTTATTGACTGTAATTATGTCACTTCACATTTATAAAAACATTCATATATGTTGTAAACTTTTCGAAGGAAAACAATTTGACTTAGATTTATGATACCAAATTGCGACAGCTGAATTTTAGCAATAAATGTAAAATTCCAATAAAGTTCTTTTCTTAGTAGTAAGTAATAATTTTGATTTTTGAGGAACATTTAATTATTATAGTCCGAGATTTTAGAGAAATATGTCTTCTTCTTCCTCGGAGCGCCTTCCAATTGAAATTGTGAGCAGTGCTCTTACTTTCTTGTCTCGTCATCAACTTCTCCGTCTGCTCACAGTCTCTTATCGCGTGTGTACTATACTGTCCAAGGATTTCTCCAGCGACCCCTATTTATTTCTAAACAAATTGGAGAAAGGACAATCAATCAATGAATGGGCAATTAATTATATGTATTACACAGTCGATCAAATTATTGAACTTCTGGCCGGACGCAAATTCGTTCGTTTCAAGTCTATCGACATCTCGTGGCCAGCTTTAAAAAATGACGCCGAACACCTGAAGAAAATCAGTCATGTATGCCAAGGTAACATATATTTTAAAGTAAATGTTAGGCACAGAGGGACTAAAACCACACGATAGACGTATTAAACGGAGCCCTTCTCAGTCACTACGAGCTGTAAATTTGTATTTCCTTTCCCGTTATCATATGGGCGAGGCTGATTTCGCTGAGGTCCCATTGTCATATCGTTGCAAGGCGCCAAAATAATGTTTGAATATTGTGTTATTGTTTCAGGGATACCGAGGGCTTCCAAGGGGATACGAGTCAAAATATGATGAAACTTCTACATAGTAAATCGACCCCGCTGAATCCAAATCCGGGATCAGATTTGAATTTCGGTCTTTGATTTTTGAACTTTTCCCTTTAAATTCAAGTTTTTTCCATTTTTAAAGGGAAAAGTTAAAAAAAATCAAACATCAAAGTTCAAAGTTCAAATCTGATCCCGGATTTGGATTCAGCGGGGCCGATTTACTATGGAGAAGTTTCATCATATTGACTCATATCCAACCTGAAAGCCCTCGGTATCCCTGAAACAATAACACAATATTCAAACGTGATTTTGGCGCCTTGCAACGATATGACAATGGGACCTTCTAAAATCAGCCTCGCCCATAATAAAACACGGTTTTTGCTGTTATAATTTTTGCTACTGCTCCGGTCCACTTACAAAAGTTTTAGTCTAAACAATATCATTTACCAAATTCGATGAATCTCCTAGGGGTGAAAGCGGTTCAGGATTCTTCTGAAAAGGTAGCTGTAACAAAATCGGCACAGGTAAAAATAATCGCTGAGCTGAGAAGAACTTAAGCCACTCTAAAACCTTTGTCGAAACAGAGACATAACGATATGTCAATATTTTATCAGCTCAGTCTAGTATTTCTTGCTTACCTTTTTAGACGCAAACTTGTGTATTAACTCACTCAATGCAGTGATGTATCGACAACCCATTGATTCACTCATCCCATTGATATCGAAATGTGGAAGTCTTTACCTACTTGGATACCAAACAATTCAATTGCTCCCATACATACCACTGAGTGACAATTTGCAAAGTATCCATTGCAATGTTTCCGAATGGTACGGAGGTGGCAATCCTGCTTATGTTCCTGAAATTTGCTTGAAAACTATTGTGGACTTTGTTTTCAAACCGATGGCCAATCACAAAGCACGAGAATTATACATCCGCGACACTTTAAGCAATCAAAATGCTCAAAGGATTATAAACGCTATTGAAAAGGTAACATTTTATAGGTTGTTTTTACCTGAATTATGCGTAGAGTAAAATTTAATGTTTCGCTTACCGTAGCTGGGCTGAACTGTCTCCAGAAATGTATCACAAAATTTTTCTATTAAAAGTACTATGACTAGAATTAAAAGAGTACAATCGGAGATTTTTAGTAAGCCTATAACTGAAAATCGAGTCATTAAGATGCAGCTTCTGTGTGTTTATTTTCTTATATTTGTGGAAACTTTATCAGTAAAGAAAGAGGGGACATGATACTTCAAACTTTTAGACAGTAATAACTGTCAAAAAGGTGATTGAAAGCTTGTTAAGGTAAATTTTTTTTGTTTAGGCATTTCAGAAGACAGTAGCGCCTGCAGCATTTAATGTCGGATGGGTGCCCCCTTCTAGCAATTGGATTCCAATTCGACTTTCAAACCGGACAAATCAGATAACTAATCAAAAGCTGAGTGGTCGGTTCTCGGATGAGGATTATAATGTGTTTATACTTGGTGTTTGTAATGTCTGATCATCTTTGTCACAATGAAGATTACTGCGACGATTTCATGCACCACAAATTGAAATTCAAATGAGTCAATTAACGATGTCTGTGTTAATTTTCAATGAGCATAAAATGGCGGCCAAAGAGAGGACAGCGCGAGCAGGGGCCTATGTCACTAAAGTGAAAAGTACTCTAAGCGAAAATGTCTAGCTCTTCTCCATTGCATTGTGCCTCTTTATCTGTCTCTGACTATCTAGACATTTTCGCTTAGAGGACTGTTCACTTTTTCATGCAAAGTTTGCACTTTTCACTTTAGTGCCCTAGGCCCCAGAGCGAAAGCCAAAACGAATGGATCCAACTGACGACTCCACATAGAAATATTGGTAGAGAAAAAGGGAAATTTTCTACTTGGTGAGAGAGCAAAACCAAATAGAAAACATGTTATTGCGGAGAGTGAACGAATGAATACTACATTTTGTAACGGCGGATGGAAAATGAACGAGTCCGCGGGTTCCGCTTATAAATCGGCTGCGAGGACACAGCTAGAAAAGGCGAGAAGACAGCTAGAGAAGTATAGTTCTCTATACAAAGTAGCCCTATATTTTATAGTGATACTGTCTGGCTGGGGCAAATGTGTTTAAACACTGGGCAGCAGGCAATTTGGGTTATGCTTCGGTTACAATCAAAACGTTTTCCGTCGTCGTATTTCGTCTGCCGTCTCTTCAAATAGACAAAGACGCGGCCTTCTCTCTCATTTTCCGTCGACGGAAAAATTTTCCGCCGACGGAAAACGTCGGGCTAGGCTCGACCGAGCCTAGAATTTGAATAGAAAAAATCTCGAAATATGCAAATAAATTACATATTCGAAATCTAGACGCAAAGTTGGCATAGGATAATCATTATCATATTTGAAAAAAATCTCGAAAAATTAGGTGAAAAATGGCGGTAAACATAGCTAACAATCGTCATTTTTCCTCATTTCCTTCAAAAAACGACGTTTTCCGTCGACGTCGGCCTTTTATCTATGGCCGATGGAAAACTCTTTTTTTTCACACTCTCTATTTTCCGTCGACGGAAAACGTCGCATTGTAACCGTAGAGTTAGGGGTGGCTATGTTAACAAAATGCGAACTGATCGAAGTACCGTATTCCTTTTGGCTAAACCCTTGAAATTTTTCCCTCAATTATTTCCCCCTGGAGCTCGAAATTTATTTATTACCCCCTCTAATTTTCAAAATGTGCCAAAAATAAGCCAAATTTTAATTTTTGTGCATTTTGGCGATGTACCCGTCACTTTTTAACCCATTTTTAACTACAAAAAATCTATTGTTTTCTGGTGGTAGCTCAGGTCCGGGACTATCACTTCGCACAAGCAGAATTTAAATGTTTTAAGAATTTAAAATTTCTGGAAATTGCATTCTTACCTGTGCTTATTTATGTCTGTAGGTAAGGTAGTAAGTATATAACTAAATCTTTACCCCATAAACATTGCGAGCCGCCGCAGGTGGCGTGCAAGTCCTGTGGTCGAGCGCGGAGCGCCGCCCGGCCCTTCCCCCCATTGGAATTGTGTTCGAACGCAAACCCTATCGGTCATTTATTCCCCTAAATCGGCCAAATGCCATTTTCGAAATTCCGACCCCTTTGGCGAATTTTGGACCCAAACTGAGACCCAAGGATTTATGGGGTGTTTAATATGGGTAATGGTTTCAAAACGGCTTTAGAAAGGGCATGAACGGAGTCCAGGACAGAGGTAATTTTTATGTATGTAAGTAGTAGATATACTGCCTTGTTGTGTTAGGTGCACCTTGAGGGCAATATCGACCTGGAATATGGATTTTGCGAGGTCGAAACCCTATAGGGGTACTGTATTTCAATCAAAAATGGCATTTTAAGACAACATAGGACTCGCCCCATGGTTAGGGGGCGAGTCCTATGGGAGCGAGTCCTGAAAGGGGCGAGACCTATTTTTACCATAATAGAGAGGAAAACTGTACTGTCGAAAAAGTTTTCATTTTTACGAATTCGAT